>CAUYRH010038492.1:0-25051 GCA_963574655.1 Perodicticus potto | reverse complement strand
CGCCTGTAGCTCAAGCGGCTAAGGCGTCAGCCACATACATCAGTGCTGGCAGGTTCGAATCTGGCCTGGGCCTGCCAAATAATGACAACTACAACCAAAAAAGAGCCGGGCATGTGGCAGGCACCCGTAGTCCCAGCTACTTGGGAGGCGGAGGCAAGAGACTCGCTTGAGCCCAGGAATTGGGGGTTGCTGTGAGCTTTGATGCCACGGTACTCTATCCAGGGTGACAGCTTGAGGCTCTGTCTCAAAAAAAAAAAAAAAAAAACTATAAAACATTATGGATAAAATAAAAATCTTAAAAGCTAACAGAGAATATCATTAAATGAAGTGGAATGACAGCTGTCATCATCTTATCACTAACAAAAGGGTCCAGAAGACAAGGGATCACTATCAAGGAAAATCTAGAATTTCAAATCCAGATATCCTAGAGGAATGAAGACTAAGATCTCCGTTTATGACCTAGACACCTACCTAGGAGATTAAAAGCACCTTCAACAATAGTTTACCATTGACTTGACCAGGATGAACAAAATAGCATTACTTAATGATTAGCAAGTTGTTCATATCACTTTAAAGAACTAGTCACTGTATATATAAGCTCTTTCAATTAACTTTTTATTGAATAGCCAAATTGATAAGTTAGCACAGATCAAACGATTGTTTGCGTGGTTACAAATGATGTTTTTTTTTTTTTTTACAGGAGTAAAACAGTGAAAATTACAAACTGTAAAAAGGAAGACAAATCTTGTCTCTAACATTTCAGAGTGGCAAGATTTAACACAGAACGCTGAGGATCAATACATAATTAAATCTGATAACAAGAATTTAATATTACAATATTATACACTACTTTACAAAATTAAAATTTCTATATAAGGATTACATTTGTAAAAGTTAACAAAATCTTGAAATCACATTTGGTGGTCCCCTAGATAACAGCTGTTATGCATCTTTGATTAGAAGAAATAAATCTTTATTCTAATTATTGCAAAACAGTCTACTAGACTCAATACATTAAATTAAAAACAATGAAAATATACGGAAACTAAAATAAATAGTACTGCTTAAGTGAATATTAGTATGTCTGACTTACATAAATGTTATTTTAAAAATTCTAGAAATTAGAAAAATAGAGTACTTTTTATGGTAGAACTGCCATGCTCAGATTTAAGTACCAAGATTGCCCTTGTCTGTTACTTGAGTAGTTGTAGATCTATAGAAAATTCAAGGATCTTTTATAATTTACAACTATGATAAAAAAAATATGGCATAGTGTAAATATTAGTTGCTTTACATCAAAAAGTAATACAAGATGATACGGCATGTTGTCCCTACTGCCCAAATGGGTAAAAGAAATCAAACTAAAAAACACATTCAACATTGCAAAAAATAATCACTTTATATCAATATCCCCAAAAGGCTCATTCATTTTCTCATTATCTAGAAAACAAATATTATGAATCCTTATTAAAGTTTTATTTTTATGACATATAAAATCATTCTGGATTGCACATATTACACAATATCTAAAATAATTTCTAAAAGTAAATTTGTGAAATATACTAACAAAGCTGATGGTAATAACAAGATTCATATCCACTTAGGGATGTGGTGAGGCACAAGGAAGATTATCCCTAAAAGCATAAATGTTTCCCTCTGGAAGATTCTTTACTACTATTAAGAGAGGACCTACAAATATCAACATTTAAAATGACATTAAGAAGAAAATTTTAGTATTTTAAGATATTAGCACATAATGATTCAGAGCAATTTGAAAATTGCTTCCTAATAAATGAAGCGGACCTCAAGAAAACTTCCAGTGTACCACTTGCACCCTGGAAACAAACCTTAACACTGCTTAGGGAGATATTTTTTATAAAACATAATTATTCTGAACTAGCTGGAAAGCAGTAGTTATATATTCTAGAGGGATTACTTCTTCCCTATTCCACACAACACAGTTAAAGTCAGTTCATATTGATGTAAACCTGAAAGTTACTATTTCATTGGTGATCATATAAGACCAAGATTGTAAACACATTTTCTAACTCATTAATACAAAAAAAATCCACTTTTCATCAAGTATTACACGTGAACATCTTTTAAGAAGTTCATATAAGACAAGATGAATCTGAAAAATGAGCAAAACTTTTTTAAGAGACAGTTTCACTATGTGGCCCTTGGTATAGTGCTGTGGCGCCACAGCTCACTGCAACCTCAAACTCTTGGGCTTTCGCATTTCTCTTGCCTCAGCCTCCTGAGTAGCTGGGACTACAGGCGCCTGCCACAACTCCCAACTATTTTTCGAGATGGGTCTCGCTCCAGCTCAGGCTGGTCTTGAACCCGTGAGGTCAGGCAATCTGTCCGCCTCGGCCTCCCGGAGTGCTAGGATTACAGGCATGAGCCACCATTCCTGGCCTTCAAAAACTCTTAAAAAGATACTATATGACAGCACTTTAAATATACAGATGTATAATTTACCAATTTGTAAATAAAATTCGCTCAATATTTTTAACTATTTCTGTAGCTGAATCAAAAAGCAGTCTCTTGAGCATGTTTAGAAATCAAGTTTCTTTCTTACTTCAATATATTTGATATGTGTGATTTTAACATCCACCAAATCAAACAACATTCATGATTTAATAGGTTTTAATATTCAAGAATAAGTATTTCTTATAAGTGCTTCCAATTTAATTATTAATCTCCTTAAAATTTTACTGATGCATTTGAGATGGCATTAAAGAAAACTTGAATTTCTTTCATTCATTCTCTTTTCACCAAAATAAAACCTTTATTATACATCCAAAGCGGCAATGTACCAAATAAAAACCCACCTAAAGGATCAATCAAGATAACTAAAGTTTCTTATCTCCCTATTATCATCACCAATCTCAGTATACAGGTTTTTAAAACAACAGCTCCAATTGTTTTCACTGAATAACACAGTATGTCCAAGTGTTTTGCAGCCAAATCAAGAAACCACCTCATTATAGTTTTCACTTCAAAGTGACTTTGTTCTTCAAGTATAGAGAATACTGACAGATTTTAAAGCTTGAATGTATTACTTCATATTTTTCTCAGGCTAGACTAAAGTTTACTCAAGTTATACTTTAACATGATAATACTTTTCCATAAGAAAGAAAAAAAAAAGGAATGGGAATGAATTCTAGTTTTCCTACATTCTATTTACTTTTGATTTTTGATTTTTAGAAAGATCGATGGATCTGTAAATTCCCTGCAACACTTAGTCTTGTAAGGATTTATTGATTTATTTATTTGAGACAGAATCTCACTTAGTCACCGTGGATAGAGTGGTGTGGCATCATTATAGCTCATAGCAACCACAAACTCTTGGGCTCAAGTGATCCTCTTGCCTCAGTTTTTCTATTTTTAGTAAAGACAAGGTCTTGCTCATGCTCAGGCTGGTCTAAAACTCCTGAGCTCAAGCAATCCACCCACAACAACCTCCCAGAGTGCTAGGATTACAAGCATGAGCTACCATGCCTGGCCTCTTGTGAGGTTTTAAATGTAGCAGCCAAAAATTCAGAAAAATAAAAAATGAGAAATATACATGTGGAACACAGAAGTCTTTATTTTACAAAAAGTATTTTGTCTCAGAACATTGTCTTATCTTGCTTTAATCCATAATAACTCAAACATAATTGGCAGCAAAAGAAAAAAGTTTTCAATCATATGTAGATATATTTTGATTTGAAAAATACAGTATTTCAGAGTTGCATGTTTGATTCTCTGCTGTGGTTCTTTATTTGCTATAGTTTGCTGAAATCACAGTGAGAACATCTTAATCATCACATTGAATCCAACTTGATAGAAAAGGAAGGTATGACACATTCCTAGATATTCTGCATTATCATGACATTCTTAGAAATAACTAAGTCAAATTTCTTCAGTTGTTCATTTATTCACTTGTTGCTGTATATGCAAGAGGAATTCATAATATGATAAAGCAGATTCTGTTCTGTCTTCTACCATATTTTGAAGGAAGTTTGCTTTCATTGGACTCTCATCCCTTAGGAATAAAAAGCAAAAAAAATTAGACAAAATGTAATAGTTACATAAACAGTGGATTTGTCATTTAAAAAAAAAAAAGAGCCTTAAGAGAAAGTTGACTTTGTCGCCCTCAGAGTGCTGCGGCATCACAGCCCACAGTAACCTCCAGCTTTTGGGCTTAGGCGATTCTCTTGCCTCAGCCTCCTGAGTAGCTGGGACTACAGGTGCCCATCACAACGTCCAGCTATTTTTTTGTTGCTGTTTGGCCAGGGCTGGGCTCGAACCTGCTACTCTCGGTATATAGGGCTGGCACCCCACTCACTGAGTCACAGGCACTGCCCTGTCATAAGACTCTTGATTTATTCTGATAACTACCTTAACATTTACCATACAAATAATTACTTCCAGAAGCTTTCTCTGAGACTGTTTGGTTGATTACATAAACTTCATTTTGTTTAGGGGGAAAAGTTTATAGTGGAATTAAGAGAAATCATTTGGCTCAGCACCTGTGGCTCAATGGGCTAAGGCGCCAGCCACAGTACACCTGAGCTGGCGGGTTCAAATCCAGCCTGGGCCCGCCAAACAACAATGACAGCTGCAACCAAAAAAGGGCCAGGCATTGTGGTGGGTACCTGCAGTCCCAGCTACTTGGGAGGCGGAGGCAAGAGACTCGCTTGAGCCCAGGAATTGGAGGTTGCTGTGAGGTGTGATGCCACAGCACTCTATCCAGGGTGACAGCTGGAGGCTCTGTCTCAAAAAAAAAAAAGAGAAATCGTTGATCCATCAATTATACTTCTAGGTACATATACAAAGGAATTGAAATCAGCATGTCAAAGAAATTGTGCTCTTATGTTCATCAATGCATTAGTCACAATAATCAAGATATGGAAATAGCTGAAGTGCCCATGAAGGGACGAAAATGGATTTTAAAAATATGATATATTGACATAATGGAATAATATTCAGCTTTTTATTTTTATTTTTTTTGAGACAGAGTCTCACTATGTCGCCCTCAGTAGAGTGCTATGCTGTCACAGCTCACAGCAACCTCAAACTACTTGGCTTAAGAGATTATCTTGCTTCAGCCTCCCAGTAGCTTGGACTATAGGCACCCACCACAATGCCCAGCTAAATATTCAGCTTTTTAAAAGCAAGATATTCTGTAATTTGCAACACGGATGGATCTAGAGGACATTATGCTAAGTGAAATAAGCTAGGCACAGAGAGACAAAAGTCACACCATCTTCCTTATATGTGGAATCTAAAAAGGTAGAACTTATAGAAATAGAGAATAGACTCATGATCACCAGCACCTGAGAAGTATAAAGAAGAGGGGACGTGGATGAAGACAGGAGAGATGTCAGAGGGTGCGAAAATTGTTACACGGGAGAAATAGGTCTGGTAGTTTATGACACAATACGGTGACTATGGGTAATAATGACATACATGGTCTGACAGTTGATTTCATGAACTCATCCTAGAAAAAGTGCTACATACTTCACTGCTGAATATCACAATAGTCACCTTCAAATTACACCCCTTGGGGCTTGGCGCCTATAGCACAGTAGTTACACCACCAGCCATATACACCAGGCATTGTGTTGGGTGCCTGTAGTCCCAGCTACTTGGGAGGCTGAGGCAAGAGAATTGCTTCAGCCCAAGAGTTGGAGGTTGCTGTGAGCTGTGATGCCACAGCACTCTACCAAGGGCAACATAGTGAGACTCTGTCTCAAAAAAAAAAAAGTACACCCTTAGGAAGCTATGCACTGAGAAAAGTGCCTAGTTCATGATTGAAAGTAATTTTGGAATCATTCTAGAATGATCATCTGAGCTGCTGTCTGAGGGTCTGACAAGTTCGCAAGCTTACCACCATGTACTTCGTAGGCAGCACTGTAGAAACAACTCAGTAAGGTTTTAAAATCTTGGTGTATCAGGATCTCACAGCTGGGTTCATATTGATGTGTGGTGTCTTCTTCAGTGGTATTCATTATTATTATTATTATTATTTTTTTTTTTTTTTTTGCAGTTTTTGGCTGGGGCTGTGTTTGAACCCACCACCTTCGGTATATGGGGCCGGCGCCCTACTCCTTGAGGCACAGGCGCCACCCAGTGGTATTCATTATTGTGTTTTTTTGTGTGCCATATGATAACAGCTCTGATGATCATTACACAAGAAGAGTTACAAAATGGCTTTGAAACTAGACCTGCCATTCGATCTTATAATTCCTTTACTAGGTATATACCTAGAAGACCAAAAATCGCATTATGACAAAGACATCTGTACCAGAATGTTTATGGCAGCCCAATTCATAATTGCTAAGTTATGGAAAAAGCCCAAGTGCCCATCAACCCACGAATGGATTAATAAATTGTGGTACATGTATACCATGGAATACTATGCAGCCTTAAAGAAAGATGGAGACTTTACTTCTTTCATGTTTACATGGATGGAGCTGCAACATATTTTTCTTAGCAAAGTATCTCAAGAATGGAAGAAAAAGTATCCAATGTACTCAGCTCTACTATGAAGCTAATTTATAGGTTTCATATGAAGGCTATAACCCAATTATAGCACAAGAAGATGGGGAAAGGGGCAAGGGAGGGGAGAGGAAGGGGGAGGTTGGGATAGAGGTAGGGTAATTGGTGGGGCCACACCTATGGTGCATCTTAGAAGGGTACCGGGGAAACTTACTAAATGCAGAAAACAAATGTCTTCATATAATAACAAAGAAAATGCCCTGTAGGCTATGTTAAAACAGTTTGACGAAAATATTTCAGATTGTATATGAAACCAGCACATTGCACCTCTTGATTGCACTAATGTACGCAGCTATGATTTAATAATAAATATATATATATATGTATAAATGGCTTTGAAGGGCGGACAAGGTGCTGGCATCAGTGCATAACTTCCCAAGGGGAGTACTTCACTGATGATTACAGTGATCTTCACCAATGAATTATGTAGGTTCATTTTTCTAGGTTGAGTTCTTGAACTTAATAATCACATTTTTTTTTTGAGGTGAGGCAGAGTCTCACTATGTTGCCCTCAGGAGAGTGCCATAGCATCACAGCTCATAGCAACTTCAAACTCTTGGGCTTAAGTGATTCTCTTTCCTCAGCCTACCAAGCAGCTGGGACTATAGATGCTCGCCACAATACCCGGCTATTTTTTGTTGCAGTTGTCATTGTTGTTTGGCTGGCCTGGGCTGAGTTCGAACCCACCACTCTCAGTGTATGTAGCTAGCACCATAACCAGTGTGCTACAGTCGCCAAGCCCAGATCTCATATATTTTAAAATAGCTAAAAGAATGGATTATAAGGATGGCACCTGTGGCTCATCGAATAGGGCACTGGCCCCATGTACCAAAGGTGGCGGGTTCAAGCCCAGCCTTGGCCGAACTGCAAAAACAAAAAAATGGCCAGGCGTTGTGGCGGGCACCTGTAGTCCCAGCTACTGGGGAGGCTGAGGCAAGAGAATCGCCTAAGACCAGGAGTTGGAGGTTGCTGTGAGCTGTGTGACACCACGGCACTCCACCGAGGGCGATAAAGTGAGATTCTGTCTCTACCAAAAAAAAAAAAAAAAGAATGGATTATAAATGCTCTCAACACAAAGAAGCCATATATCTGTGGTGATAGGTATGTTAATCAGCATAATTTTGTCATTCCGTAATGTATATACCAGCATTAAATATATTGAAAGTTCACAGTGTACCTCATATACACAATTATTATGTCAATTAAAAATAAAATAAAACCCAAAAAGAGAGAAAGAAATAGCTAAGCTTATTACTAACAAGGTCGTTAAAAGTTTAGTTATTCTAATATTTGGATTATAAGCATGATTTAATAGGATTTATTGAGAAGAATTCTCTTTCATTTTTTTCCCTATACTAATGTATAAAAGGTTAGCTTAAGCATTAGGTCACATTTATCTATGATTCTAAACAAGTCCTTGAAAGAAGAAACAAATTGTTTAACTACTAAATGAAAAATTTGACTTACCTTATGACATAAAGTATTGGAAAAAATGGTCTCTGATCCCTAAGCCAAGAGATGAAAGCTATTGTTCTGGCAGATTCTGCTGTATTAAGTTGTGGAAGGTCTGTCTGTTAAATAAAACCAACAGTATCCCACTTATTCAAATTATATCTCTAATGTATGATCAACAGTCTTACCAAATTTTATTTTTATTTATTTATTTTTTGAGACAGAGTCTCACTTTGTCACCCTTGGAAGACTGCTGTGGTATCACAGCTCACAGCAACCTCCAACTCTTGGGCTCAAGTGATTCTCTTGCCTCAGTCTCCCGAGCAGCTGGGACTACAGGCGCCTGCCACAATGCCCGGTTATTATTAGAGGTGAGGTCTGGCTCTGGCTCAGGCTGTTCTTGAACCCGTAAGGCTCAGGCAATCCACACACCTCAGCTTCCCAGGCCTAAGCCACCTCTCCTGGCCTACAGTACTTACCAAATTTTAACATGTACATGATTACCTGGTGATCTTGTTGAACTGTACATGTTAATTGAGGAGGTTTGGGGAGGGGCCTAAGAATCAACTGATTTATTCAGGTAATTATTGCAAATATGACAATTTCTTGTTTACTTATTACTTAAAATGCTTAGTCATCTAAATCTAGTAGCTTTGGTCAACATCTGAAAGTTAGTGCTTATTCTAGTTATAATCCTGACATAGATATGTCTTTTAAATACCATATAAATTCTTTAATGACATCTATGAAGGGATTCACAGAACCCATCAGTATAAAACAATATGAAAAAGTGATGAAATTAGGACTGGGGGTGGTGGCTCAAGCCTGTAATCCTAGAACTCTGGGAGGCTGAGGCGGGTGGATTGCTTGATTTCGAGATCAGCCTGAGCAAAAAAAGAGACCCTGTCTCTACTAAAAATAGAAAAACTGAGGCAAGAGGATCACTTGAAGCCCAAGAGTTGGAGGTTGCTATGAGCTATGATGCCAAGCACTCTACCCCGGGTGACAGCTTGAGATTCTGCCTCAAACAAAAAAAAAGAAAAAAAAAAAGTGATGAAATTAAACACAGTCTAAAATTAGATACAAATCTGTAATAAGGTCTAAAAAATATGACACACTGAGGGCGGTGCCTGTGGCTCAGTGGGTAGGGTGCCATTCCCATATACCGAGGGTGGTCGGTTCAAAGCCAGCCCCAGCTAAACTGCAACAACAAAAATAAAATAAAATAAATAAATAATATGACACTAAATAAGAACATCTATTATAATTAATTCTAACTTTAAACCAGACATGCCTGTAATCCTACCAGTCTGAGAGGCCAAGGCAGGTAGATTGCTTGGTCAGGAGTTCAAGACCAAATTGACACAGAGCAAGATCTCCTCTCTACTAAAAACCCAAAAACTAGACTAGCGTAGTGGTACACACCTGTAGTCCCACCTACTTGGGAGGCTAAAGCAAAAGGGCTGCTCAAGCTCAAAGGTTTGAGGTTGTTGTGAGCTGTGCTGCCACTGCACTCTCCCCAGGGTGACAGAGTGAGACTCTGTCTGAAAAAAATAAATGAATAAATAAAAATAAAAATTAATTCTAACATTATAATTAAAAACTTCCCAAATGCTACATATAATTTCATAAGTGCTTTCTCATGGATAACTTGCTCCTCCATAAAAAAAAGAGTGCTGTACTGTCACAGCTCACAGCAACCTCAAATTCTTGGGCTCAAGCAATCCTCTTGCTTTAGCCTCACAAGCAGCTGAGACTACAAGCACCCGCCACAAAGGCTGGGCTATTTTTAGATACAGGCTCTTACTCTTGCTCAGGCTGCTCTCAAACCCATAAGCTCAGGCAATCTGCCTTGCTTCAGCCAACCAGAGTGCTAGGATTACAGGTGGCAGCCACTTTGTCTGGCCAGGGCCCGGCTATTTTTTTTTTTTTTTTTTTTTTTGAGACAGTCTCACTTTATCACCCTCAGTAGAGTGCCATGGCGTCACACAGCTCACAGAAACCTCCAACTCCTGGGCTAAGGCCATTCTCTCTTGCCTCAGCCTCACGAGTAGCTGGGACCACAGGCACCCGCCACAATGCCCAGCTATTTTTTTGTTACAGTTTGGCCGGGGCCAGGTTTGAACCTGCCACCCTCGGTATGTGGGGCTGGTGCTCTACTCACTGAGCCACAGGTACTGCCCGACCTGGCTATTTTTTCAGGGATGGGGTCTGGCTCTTGCTCAGGCTGGTCTCCCAACTCATAAGCTCAAGCAATCTATAACATTGGTCTCTCGGAGTGCTGGAATTACAGGCATGTGCTAAAAAGAGCATTCCCATTATTTTATTTTCTTGAGACACAGTCTAACTCTGTCAACCTGGGCAAAGTGGAGTGGTGTTATAGTACACAGCACCCTCAAACTCTTGGGCTCAAGTGATCCTCCTGCCTCAACCTCCTTAATAGCTGGGACTATAGGTGACTGCCACAACACCTGGCCAGTTTTCCTATTTGTTTTTAATAGAGATGGAGTCTTGGTCTTGCTGGTCTTAAACTCAAGAGCTCAAGCAATCCACCCACCTTAGCCTCCCAGAGAGCTAGGATTACATGCGGAGCCTGGCCTTATTATTTTACAAATGAGGCTATTTAGTGACTTGTCCGAGATCACATAGCTAGTGATATATTCCATCATTACTTTCTTTAATAATCAATATTAATTCAACTGGCATTAGCCACCTTTCATTGCTAGGTACACTAGTGTGGCAATGAGTTTAAGTTCTTACTTCAAAGCAGTTTATTTTAGTTTTTTTGAGACAAGAGTGTCACTTTGTCACCCTTGGTAGAGTGTCGTAACATCATAGCTCAGAGCAACCTCCAACTCATGGGCTAAAGCGATTCTCTTGCCTCTGCCTCCCAAGTAGCTGAGACTACAGGCACCTACCACAACACCCAGCTATTTTTAGAGACAGGGTCTTTTGTTCAGGGTAGTCTCAAAGTTGTGAGCTCAGGGCAATCCACCCACCCTGGCCTCCCAGAGTAATCTCCTAGGATTACTGGTGTAAGCCATCGTGCATGTCGTCAAAGCAGTTTAAAAGCAGTTTTTATTGATTTTTTTCTTTTTTTTTCCCCCCATAGAGACAGTATCTCGCTTTATCACCCTGGGTAGAGTGCTATGGTGTTGCAGCTCACAGCAACGGCCAGTTCTTGGCCTTAGGCGATTCTCTTCCCTCAGCCTCTTGAGCAGCTGGGACTACAGGCGCCCGCCACAATGCCCAGCTATTTTTTGTTGCAGTTTGGCTGGGGCCAGGTTTGAACCCACCACCTTTGGTATATGGGGCCAGCGCCCTACTCATTGAGCCATAGGCGCCGCCCTAAAAGCAGTTTATTTTTTTTTAATTTTTTTAAATTTTTATTGTAGAGACAGAGTCTCACTTTATCGCCCTCAGTAGAGTGCCATGGCGTCACACAACTCATAGCAACCTCCAACTCCTAGGCTTAGGCGATTCTCTTGCCTCAGCCTTCCGAGTAGCTGGGACTAAAGGTGCCCGCCACAATGCCCGGCTATTTTTCTGTTTTGCAGGTTGGCTGAAGCTGGGTTTGAACCCGCCACCTTTGATATATGGGGCCGGCGCCCTACTCGATGAGCCACAGGCGCCGCCCCCTAAAAGCAGTTTAAAAATCCCAACCAAAGGGGTGGCGCCCAACCAAAGAACTTGAAGCTCAGTGAGTAGTGTGTTGGCCACATACACTAAAGGAGGGTTGGAACCCGGCTAGGGCCTGCAACCAAAAAATAGCTGGGCATTGTGGCAGGCACCTGTAGTCCCAGCTACTTGGGAGGCTGAGGCAAGAGAATCACTTAAACCCATTAGTTTTCGGCACCACAGCATTCTACTGAGGGCAACAAAGTGAGACTCCATCTCAAAAAAAAAAAAAGAAAAAGAAAAAGAAAAGAAATCACTTGCCATAAGAGAACCAAAAGAATGCCACATCACACTGATTGTGAATCTCAGGGAAAAAAGAAAAGCCAAAGCACTATAATGAGTAGTTTGCAGCAAACTACTTTTTTTGGTTATAAACTAACTTAACTGCTTCTTCACAAAACAATATACTGCCTTACATACTTAAGAACAGATTAAGTATGCCAAGTAATCTGAAGAATGCCATAAAAAATAGAGTACTTTCAGTTGTAAGACAAACATAATTTGTAGGAACATTTTTTTGTTTGTTTTAGAGATAGAGTCTCACTTTATCGCCCTGGGTAGAGTGCTATGACATCATGGCTCATAGCAACCTCCAACTCCTGGGCTTAGCCAATTCTCTTGTCTCAGCCTCCCGAGTAGCTGGGACTACAGGCTCCCACCACAATGTCCGGCTACGTAGGAACATTTTCTATTTTGGAAAAATTTTTAGTCTCATTTTCAGACTTCAAATAGCATATTTAGGTTTTCCCACCTTTGAAATGCCCGTTCAGTCTACTATAATTAAAAAGTCTTACCATAGGCTGTGGAATCGATGCATAGTTTTGAACTCCTAGAACTTGGCTGAGAAAATTATGTGCACAATTTTTTCCAACCCAAAGCATCAGTACCTGGGGACAGGAATAAAATTATTCTGAGATGTAGCATAATGCTAATTCTGCTGATTTGCCTTTATCACTAAGTATGTTTTTTTTTTTTTAAGAAACAGTGTCCACTCTATCGCCCTCGGTAGAGTGCCATGGTGTCACACAGCTCATAGCAACCTCCAACTCCTGGGCTTAGGTGATTCTCTTGCCTCAGCCTCCCGAGTAGCGGGGACTACAGGTGCCTGCCACAACGCCCGGCTAGTTTTTTGTTTTTTTGCAGCTCAGCCAAGGCTGGGTTTGGACCTGCCACCTTCAGTATATGGGGCCGGCGCCCTACCTGCTAAGCCACAGGCACCACCCACCACAAAGTATGTTTTAAACAGTGGTTCTCAATCTTCCTAATGCCACAACTCTGTAATACAGTTCCTTATGTTGTGGTGACTCCCAACCATAAAATTATTTTCGTTGCTACTTTATGAAGTAGCATGAAGAACTGTATTAAAGGGTCGCGGCATTAGGAAGGTTGAGAACCACTGTTTTAAAAGATCAAAAATATGAGTAGGTCCAGCGAGATTGTACAACCTTTAACTGGATAAATAATAATTAGTATTTACTATGATGAGACATTTTATTTTTGGCATGAACAAGGAGGCTGTGGATGAACAAATGTGCAAACACCATAGAGCGTACTTACACAAACCTAGGTGGAATAGCCTACTAAACACCTAAGCTATGTGGTATATAACCTATTGCTCCTAGGTTATAAACCTGTATAGCATGATACCATATTGAATACTGTAGGCAAGCGTAACAGGTAAATATTTGTGTATCTAAACATATCTTAACATAGAAAAGGTACAGTAAAAATATGATACTACATATAAAAGATTTTAAAACAGAGAACACCTGTATAGGGCACTTATCAATGGAATTTACAGGACTAGAAGTACAAGGGTCAGCGAGTAAGTGGTGAGTGAATTTTGGCCTATGACATTACCATACACTACAACAGACTTTATTATAAACATTGTATACTTATGCCACATTAGGTTTACAAATCAGTGTTTTTTGTCATTAATCCTTACCACTGAAGACCACTCAAAATAATTAATTAAACTTAGTTTCATATAACTTTTTACTTTATAAACTTTAATATTCTTTAATTTTTTAAGTCTTTTGTAGTAACACTTAAAATACAAATATACAGCTATACAAAAATATTTTCTTTTTGTTTATTTTTTTTTCCTTGAGTCAGAGCCTCAAGCTGTTGCATGGGTAGAGTGCTGTGATGTCACAGCTCACAGCAACCTCCAACTCCTGGGCTTAAGCAATTCTCTTATCTCAGCCTTCCAAGTAGCTGGGACTACAGGCGCCCACCACAACACCTGGCTATTTTTTGGTTGTAGTTGTCATTGTTGTTTGGCAAGCCTGGGCTGGATTCAAACCTGCCGGCTCCAGTGTATATGGCTGGCTCCTTAGCCGCTTGAGCTACAGGCACCAAGCCAACATTTTCTTTCTTTATATCCTTATTCGAAAAGCATTTCTGACCAGCCTGAGCAACAGTGAGACTCTGTCTCTATAATAACCAGGTGTTATAGTGGGCACCCGTAGTCCCAGCTACTTGGGAGGCTGAGGCAAGAGGATCGCTTGAGCCCAAGAGTTTGAGGATGCTGTGAGCTATGTATGACACTATGGCACTCTGTAAAAAATAAAATAAAATCTTTTTTTGTATTTTGAAATTTTTTATTATTCTTTTACTTTTTCAACTTTTTTTTTTTTGTAGCGACAGAGTCTCACTTTTTCACCCTCAGTGGAGTGCTGTGGCATCACAGAGCTCTAAGCAACTCCTGGGCTTAGGCGATTCTCTTGCCTCAGGCTCCCGAGTAGCTTTTTCAACCTTTTTTATTAAAAACTAAGACACAGAGCTGGGCGTGGTAGTTCATGGTTATAATCCTAGTACTCTAGGAGGCTGAGGCAGGTGGATAGCTTGAGCTCACAGGTTTGAGACCAGCCTGAGTAAAAAAGTGAGACCCCTTCTCTACTAAAAAAACAGAAAAAACTGAGGCAAGAGGATGGCTTGAGCCTGAGATGGAGGTTGCTGTGAGCTATGATGCCATGGCATTCTGCCCAGGGCAACAGCTTGAGACTCCGTTTCAAAAAAAAAAAAAAAATGGGCTTGGTGCCTGTAGCACAGTGGTTATAGCGCCAGGCACATACACTGAGGCTGAAAGGTTCAAACCCAGCCCAGGTCAGCCAAACAACAATGACAACAAAAAATAGCTGAGCGTTGTGGCAGGCTATTGGTAGGCCACTTGGGAGGCTGAGGCAAGAGAATCACTTAAGGCCAGGAGTTTGAGGTTGCTGTGAGCTGTGATGCCATGGCACTCTACCAAGGGCAACATAGTGACACTCTATCTCAAAAAAAAAAAAAAAGAAAAGAAAAAAAAAAGGCTCAGTGCTCGTAGCACAATGGTTATGGTGCCAGCCACATACACCAAGACTGACAGGTTCAAAATCCAGCCCAGGCCTGCTAAACAACGACAACTTCAAGAAAAAATAGTTGGACGTTGGGGTTAGTGCCTGTAGTCCCAGCTACTTGGGAGTCTGAGGCAAAAGAATCACTTAAGCCCGAGAGTTTGACGTTGCTGTGAGCTGTGAAGTCATACCACCCTATCGTGAGGGCAACATAATGAGACTCTGTCTCAAAAAAACACCCAAACAAACAAACAAACAAAACTAAAACACAAAAACACCCATTACCCTAGACCTACACTGGGTTAATATCATATGATTTTCTTCTTTTTTTTTTTTTGAGACAGAGCCTCAAGCTATCACCCTGGGTACGGTGTTGTGCCATCACAGCTCATAGCAACCTCCAACTCCTGCACTCAAGCGATTCTCCTGCCTCCACCTCCCAAGTAGCTGGGATTACAGGCGCCTGCCACAACACCTGGCTATTCTTTGGTTGCAGCTCTCATTATTGTTTGGTGGGCCTAGGCTGGATTCAAACCCACCAGCTCAGGTATATGTGGCTGGCACCTTAGCCGCTTGAGCTACAGGTGCCAAGCCCCTATCATTATCTTCTATTTCTGCATCTTATCCCAATAGAAGGTTCTCAGAGACAATAACATATATGCAGCTGTCATCTCCTATGATAACAACGCCTACCACTTTCCTCAAGAACCTGCATAAGGCTATTTTACAGTTAACTATTTTTTATTTTTGCAGTTTTTGGCCGGGGCTGGGTTTGAACCTGCCACCTCTGGCATATGGGGCCGGCACCCTACTCCTTTGAGCCACAGGGGCTGCCCTTTTTTTTCTTTTTTCAGACAGAGCCTCAGTATGTCACCACCGGTAGAGTGCCACAGCATCTCAGCTCACAGCAACCTCAAACTCTTGGACTCAAGCGATTCTCTTGCCTCAGCCTTCCAAGTAACTGGCACTACAGGTACCCACCACAACACCCGGCTATTTTGTTGTTGTTGTTGTAGTTATCATCATTGTTTAGTAGTCTTAGGCCAGTTCGAACCCACCAGCTCTGGTGTATGTGGCTGGCGCCCTAACCACTAAGCTATAGGTACCAAGCCAGTTAACTTTTTGAGAGAGAGAGAGTCTCACTCTGTTGCCCTGGATAGAGTGCTATGGCATCATCATAGCTCATAGTAGCCTTAAACTCCTGGGCTCAAGTGATCCCCTTCCTCAATTTTCCTACTTTTAGTAGAGACAGGGTCTTGCTCTTGTTCAGGTTAATCTCCCACTTCTGGCTCAAGCAATCCACCTACCTTGGCCTCCTAGAGTGGAGGATTACAGGTGTGAGCCACCAGTGCCATGGAGTTATAGTTCACAGCAACCTCAAACTCTTGGGCTCAAGACATCTTCTTTCCTCAACCCCCAGAGAAGCTATGACTATAGGTGTTCGCCACAATGCCTATCTATCTATCTATAGATATATATATATATATATATTTTTTTTTTTTTTTTTTTTTGAGACAGAGCCTCAAGCTATCACCCTAGGTAGAGTGCCATGGCATCACAGCTCACAGCAACCTCTAACTCCTAGGCTTAAGCGATTCTCCTGCCTCAGCCTCCCAAGTAGCTGGGATTACAAGCGCCCGCCACAACACCCGGCTATGTTTTGGTTGCAGCCATCGTTGTCTGGTGGGCCCAGGCTGGATTCGAACCTGCCAGCTTAGGTGTATGTGGCTGGCACCTTAGCCGCTTGAGCCACAGGTGCCGAGCCGAATGTATAAACTATTTAGGAAGACTATTATTATAGGGAATAAAACCAAATACTAAAATGGTCCAATAGTATGCAGTGAGAAGGGTCAGGGTAAATCAAAATACTCACAGAGCCTGCATCCATGAGGAAAGCTCCATCTCTACTCAGCTTCTCCACTGAAAGCTGAAGAATAGGGGGTTGCGGTATGGTTTTATCACTGATGTTGAGTGCTCCCTGAGGAATTAAGTAAAACATTAAAGCTTTTAGATGCAGGTACTGGGAAGTCACTATTAGCAATGAAAAAAAATGAATGTTACCTTTAAGAGTCTGGGCCTTACCTAGGTAAATCATAATTATTCATATTTAAATATAAAAAAAGATGAAGAAATTATTATTTATCTAAATGAGTCACCCTGAATCCTAATAAAGCCACATTAATGGCTGGAGGTGGTGGCTCATGCCTGTAATCCTAGCATTCTGGGAGGCAAAAGCAGGTGGATTGCCCTGAGCTCACAGGTTCTAGACCCGCCTCAGCAAGAGTGAAACCCCATCTCTAAAAATAGCTGGGCGTTGTGACAAGCACCTGTAGTCCCAGCTACTTGAGGGGCTGAGGCAGGACAGTATCTTGAACCCAAGAGTTGGAGGTTGCTGTGAGTTATGATGCCAGAGCACTCTGAGGGGACAAAGTCAGACTCTGTCTTAAAGAAAAAAAAAAAAAAGAAAAGAAAAGCAGGCTCTGCGCCTGTGGCTCAACGGGCTAAGGCGCCAGCCACGTATACCTGAGCTGGCGGGTTCAAATCCAGCCCAGGTCCGCCAAACAGCAATGACGGCTGCAACCAAAAAATGCCCGGGCGTTGTGGCGGGCGCCTGTAGTCCCAGCTACTTGGGAGGTGGAGGCAGGAGACTCGCTTGAGCCCAGGAATTGGAGGTTGCTGTGAGCTGTGATGCCATGGCACTCTATCCAGGGTGACAGCTTGAGGCTCTGCCTCAAAAAAAAAACCCAAAAAAACTACATTAACTTCTAATCTTACCACTGGTTTTTTGTTTTACTTTTTTTTTTTGAGACAGAGACTTACTATGTCACCCTCCATAGTGCCATGGTGTCACAGCTCACAGCAACCTCAAACTCTTTTGGGCTTAAGTGATTCTCTCGCCTCAGCCTCCCAAGTAGTTGGGAGTATAGGCACCTGCCACAACACCAGGCTATTTTTGTTGTTGTTGTTGCAGTTGTCATTGATGTTTAGCTGGCCTGGGCTGGGTTCCAACATACCACCCTCGGTGCATGTGGTTGGTACCATAAGCACTATTGTATAGGCGCACCCTGGACTACAGTTTTTAAAAAAGAATGTAATATATACAATGTTGTATTTTGAACAGATAAATAACGTAAATGAAATTCAAATAAGGTCTGGAATTTAATTAAAAATAATATACTAGGGGAAAGAGGGAGAGGAAAGGAAAAAATATATAAATGTGGCTCAGTGCCTGTGGCTCAACAGGCTAGGGCGCCAGCCACATACACCTGAGCTGGCGGGTTCAAATCCAGCCCCAGGGCTCGCCAAACAACGACAGCTGCAACCAAGAAATGGCCGGGCGTTGTGGCGGGCGCCTGTAGTCCCTGCTACTTGGGAGGCGGAGGCAGAAGACTCGCTTGAGCCCAGGAATTGGAGGTTGCTGTGAGCTGTTTTCTTGAGGCTGTGTCTCAAAAAAAGAAAAGAAAAGAAATTACATAATCACGGAGATTCAAACTATATAACCACAACTAAGTAAAGTAAATAAAACTAATGCACAGAAAATCATGGCAGGAGAAAAATACACCTACAGAGGACCCTTATTGCTCTGTACTTTATTTTCCTTATTGTTAGGGGTTCATTGAAGGTAGAAGAAACCAGGTTACGCTGATTGCATTTGTTAGGTAAAGTCCCTCTTACAATTGTGTCTTGCCCCCAAGAGATGTGTCACACTGAGACCCCACCCCCCTCTTTGCTCTCCCTGCTCTTCCTTTCCCCCACCCCCTCCTTCTTTCTCTCCCCTTCCCCCCCTCCACAGTGTACTAGGTCACTAAATGTCTTCATATCAAAATGGAATAATAGGATTCATGCTTTTTTTGTTTGTTTGTTTTGTTTTTTTAAAAGACGGAGTCTCATTGTGTCGCCCTCAGTAGAGTGCTGTGGCGTCACAGCACACAGCAACCTCCAACTCCTGGGCTTAGGCAATTCTCTTGCCTCAGCCTTCCAAGTAGCTGGGAACACAGGCGCCTGCCACAACGCCCAGCTGTTTTTCTGTTGCAGTTTGGCCAGGGCCGGGTTTGCACCCACCACCCTTGGTATATGGTGCTGGCGCCCTCCCCACTGAGCCACAGGAACTGCCCATGCTTCTCCACTCTTGTGATGCTTTACTAAGAATAATGTGTTCCAATTCCATCCAGGTGAAAACAAAGGAAGTAAAGTCTCCATCTTTTTTAATGGCTGAATAGTATTCCATGGTGTGTGTATGTGTGTGTATATATATACACACACACACACATATACATACATATATATATATTTACCACAGCTTGATAATCCATTCCTGGCTTGGTGGGCATTTAGGCTGTTTCCACATTGTGACGACTGTAAATAGAGCTGCAATAAACAGTCTAGTGCAAGTGTCCTTATGATAAAAGGATTTTTTTCCTTCTGGGTAGATACCCAGTAATGGGACTACAGGATCAAATGGGAGGTCTAGCTTGAGTTCTTTGAGGGTTCTCCATACTCCCTTCCAAAAAGGCTGTATTAGTTTGCAGTCCCACCAGCAGTGTAAAAATGTTCCTTTCTCTCCACATCCACGCCAGCATCTGCAGTTTTAAGATTTTGTGATGTGGGCCATTCTTGCTGAGGTTAGATGGTATCTCAGGGTGGTTTTGATTTGGAGTTCTCTAATAATTAGGGACTATGAGCATTTTTTCATATGTTTGCTAGCCATTCATCTGTCTCCTTTAGAGAAGGTTCTATTCATCTCTCTTTGCCCCTTGATATATGAGATTGTTGGCTTTTTTCATGTGAATTTGAATTCTCTATAGATCCTAGTTATCAAGCTTTTGTCTGATTCAAAATATGCAATATCCTTTCCCATTGTGTAGGTTGTTTATTTGCTTTGGTTGTTGTCTCCTTAGCTGTACAGAAGTTTCATTAAATCTCATTTGCTTATTTTTGTTGTTGCAATTGCCACAGCTGTCTTCTTCATAAAGTCTTTCCCCTGGCCGATATCTTCCAGTGTTTTTCCTATGCTTTGAAGATTTTTATCATTTCATGCCTTAAATTTAAGTCCTTTATCTATCTTGAGTCAATTTTTGTGAGTAGAGAAAGGTGCGGGTCCAGTTTCAGTCTTTTTCATGTGGATATCCAGTTCTCCCAGCACCATTTATTGAATAGGGAGTCCTTCCCCCAGGGTATGTTCTTATATGGTTCATCAAAGATTAGGTGGTTGTAAGATGTTAGTTTCACTTCCTAGTTTTCTATTCAATTCCAAATGTCTATGTCTCTATTTTTGTGCCAGTACCATGCTGGCTTGACCACCATGGCCTTGTAGTACAGCCTAAAATCTGGTATGCTGATGCACCCAGCTTTGTTTTTATTACTAAGAACTGCCTTAGCAATATGGGTTTTTTTTCTGGTTTGATACAAAAGGAAATCATTTTTTCCAAGTTCTGAAAGTACGATGTTGGTGTTTTAATAGGGATAGCACTGAATCAGTAGATTGTTTTGGGAAGTACAGACTATACTATTTTGTTTTTTTGAGACAGAGTCTCACTATGTCACCCTTAGTAGAATGCCATGGTGTCACAGCTCATAGCAACCTCAAACTCTTGGGCTTAAGCGATTCTCTTGACTCAGCTTCCCAAGAAGCTGGGACTACAGGTGCCCACCACAGCACCTGGCTACTTTTTTGTTGTAGCTGTCATTGTTGTTTAGCAGGCCAGGGCCAGGATCCAACCCATCATCCCTGGTATATGTGGCCCACAACCTACCCATTGAGCTATGGACGCTGCCCAATTGCTTTGTACTTTCAACTTCCTTCCGTCCTACACTCCCCATTGTTGGAGAGATCAGATTTTTTTGTTTTTTTTGTGTGTGTGTTTTTTTTTTTTTTTTTTTTTTTGTGACAGAGTCTCATTATGTCACCCTCAGGAGAGTGCTATAGCATCACACCTCACAGCAAACTCAAACTCTTGGGCTTAAGTGATTCTCTTGCCTCAGCCTCCCAAGTAGCTGGGACTACAGGTGCCGGCCACAATGCCCAGCTATTTTTTTGTTGCGGTTGTCATTGCTGTTTAGCGGGCCTGGGCCAGTTCAAACCCGTCAGCCTCAGTGTATGTGGCTGGCACTGTAACCACTGAGTACAGGCTCTAAGCTGAGATCAGTTCTTTTCAATTCAGTTATAATACTGTAGCTCTCTCAGGGGGCTAATAATCACAGTACTTTAAGACCTTTGGCCTTAGAAAATGTGAGGAGCATAAGACAGACAGCATAAAACTGTACCAAGTACAGTCTATCAGAAATTCTGCCTTTAAGTTTTCTAATGCAAACTGTAAAAATGAGTTTTGTCTTTCTCAGACAGTGAAGAGCTACTAGGCTCTGTTTTCTAGTCATGTACTGAACAGAAACAATGAAACTGATGTAAAATAAATAAGTCTTTAAATCCTAGGTTTTAGTAGAGTCCAAGTCTACCTCATTCCTTGCCTTTCTAATAGTTTACTTATTTATTTATTGATACAGAATTTCACTTTGTCACCCTTGGTAGAGAGCCCTGGCATCATAGCTCACTGCAACATCAAACTCTTGGGCTCAAGTGATTCTCTTGCATAAGTCTCCCAGGTAGCTGCGACTACTGGCACCCACAACATCCGGCTAGTTTTAGAGACAGGGTCTCACTCTTGCTCAGGTTGGTCTTGAACTCATAAGGTCAGGCAATCCAACCACCTAGGCCTCTCAAGTGCTGGGATTACAGGTGTAACCCACCTCGCCCGGCCAATATTCTTATTTCTTAATGTGAGAAAAAGATAAACCGGGGTCATTGAACTTGTCAAACAGGATTGACCTCGAGTTATTATTTTTGTGATATAAATTAATGTTATAACATTAATAAAGTTTTCATTTGATAAAAATTTACCTCAAATTTCATAGGCAGTTTGTCCTTTATATATTCACGGTAACGTAAATTGTTTTTATTTATTTTTTTATTGAGACAGTTTCACTTTGTCACCCTCAGTAGAGTGCAATGGTGTCATAGCTCACAGCAACCTCAAACTCTTGGGCTCAAGGGATTCTCTTGCCTCAGTCTCCCTAATAGCTGGGAATATAGGTGCCTGCCACAAAACTCAGCTATTTTGTTTGTCTGTTTAGTAGCCCCATAGCATACAGCCAGAACCCTAAGCACTGAGCTATAGGCTACCCATATCTTAAATTCTTTAAACTTTGAAAGGTTTTTATTTTTATTTATTTATTTATTTATTTTGAGACAGAGTCTCACTTTGTCACGCTTGGTAGAGTGCCATGACATCATAGCTTACAGTAACCTCAAACTTGTGGGCTCAAGCAATTCTCTGCCTCAGCCTCCCAAGCAGCTGGGAGTATAGGCACCCACCACAATGCCCGGCTATAAACTTTGAAAAGTTTTTAACCAGAATATTATTTCTAACATATATATCTTAACTTGATCACAATTTTAGAAAGAAAAATTATGATTTAAAATTTTCATGTTTGTGACTTTAATTTCAGTTAATTTCCTATCAAAGGCAAATAATGTTCCCAGCTGCTCTGGAGGCTGAGGCAAGAGAATCACCTAAGCCCAGGAGTTAGGAGATTACTGTGAGCTGTGATGCCACTGCACTCTACTGAAGGCGATAAAATGAGATTCTCTCTCTCCAAAAAAAAGAAAGGCAAATAATATTACAATTATAATAGTTATTATTACATATTATATATGTGTGTATATTTAGTTATTACTAGTTATATTTTTTCTTTAATTCAAGGACACGGCAGTGCCTGTGGCTCAATGATTACGGCACCGGCCCCATATGCCAAAGGTGGCAGGTTCAAACCCAGCCTCGGCCGAACCGCAAAAACAGAAAAATAGCCGGGTGCTGTGGTGGGCGCCTGTAGTCCCAGCTACTCGGGAGGCTGAGGCAAGTGAATCACCTAAGCCCTGGAGTTGGAGGTTGCTGTGAGCTGTGTGACACCATAGCACTCAACCAAGGGTGATAAAGTGAGACTCTGTCTCTACAAAAAAAAAAGAATGCCTTTAATTCAAGGACACAGTAACATTGAATTTGGACATTCAGATATAATTTCACTCTCAGGATATTACTTTCAAATTAATTTGTTTAAACAAATACATAGGCTTGGCGCCTGTGGCTCAATGGGCTAAGGTGCCAGCCATATACACCTGAGCTGGCGGGTTCGAATCCAGCCCAGGCCCGCCAAACAACAGTGACGGCTGCAACCAAAAAATGGCCGGGCGTTGTGGCGGGCGCCTGTAGTCCCAGCTGCTTGGGAGGCGGAGGCAAGAGACTCGTTTGAGCGCCTGGCCTGTTGAGCCACAGGCGCCGAGCCAGTCTCCTCATTTTTTATATCTGATCTAGAGACTGTGTCCTAGGGACTTCAATAAAGGTACTGTTTTTAGGACTATCCCTATACCAAAATTTCTTTACAAAAAAAATTCACAGACTTATGAAAGAAATAAAGCTTTAAATAACAAACTTTCTCAATTTCTGTACTGGATTGAAAATAAGTAGGCTTATAAAATTTCAAATAAAAGCCACTAAAAAAAGGCATCAATCTTACCTCATCTGAAAGATTGTCAACTCTATACAAAGTGGGATGAGTTGTCAGCATAAGGTATACCAAGGGCTGATTTTTCACTTGACACATGGCAAAAATGCGTTCATCCAGACGTGCATTTGTCCCAGTCTGAAATGATTTCTGTAACAAAAAACAACAAAAAAGGTCCCATTTATCTTTAAAAAGAAATTTAAAAAATATACACAAAACTTTGTAAATGTCAGTTGTTAAAAGAATATCTTTAGATAGAATTCACAAATACATGGTTATTATTTTTTTTTTTTTGAGACAGAATCTCACTTGTCACCCTTGGTAGAATGCTGTGCTGTCATAGCTCACAATGTCCTCAAACTCCTGGGCTTAAGTGATTCTCTTGCCTCAGTCTCCCAAGTAGCTGGGACTACAGGCACTTGCCACAACGCCAGGCTATTTTTAGAGACAAGGTCTTGCTCAAGCTGGTCTCAGTCTCCCAAGCTCAGGCAATCCACCTACCCCAGTCTCCCAAGTGCTGGTATTACAGGCATGAGCCATTGTGCCTGGCATTTTTTATTTTTTATCATCTGGGATTCAATGACAGTACAAAGAACCAGGTTATACTGGTTGCATTTGTTAGGTAAATTCCCTCCTGTAACTGGCATTGTCTTGCCTCAGCCTCCCAAGTAGCTGGGACTATAGGCACCCGCCACAACTCCTGGCTATATTTTTTGTTTGTTGGCTTTTTGGTTGTAGTCGTCATTGTTGTTTGGCAGGCCCAAGCTGGGGTCAAGCTGGCCAGCTCCAGTGTATGGGGCTGCCGCCCTAGCAGCTGAGACATTGGCACTGAGCCAACCCACTGTTATCCTTTCAAAAATATCTTTTAAGAAGTCATAAAGACTAGGCACAGTGGCTCATACCTACCATCTTAGCACTCTGGGAAGCCAGGCAGGTGGATTGCCTGAGTTCACAGGTTAGAGACCAGCCTGAACAAGAGTGAAACCCTGTCTCTATAACAATAGATGAGCATTGTGGCAGGCACCTGTAGTCCCAGCTACTTGGGAGGTTGAGGCAAGAGAATCGCAAGGCCAAGAATTTGAGGTTGCTATGAGCTATGACTCCATGGCACTCTATCCAAGGATGACAAAGCAAGACTCTGTCCAAAAGAAAAAAAAAATTATATAAACCTATTAAATTGTGGGCAGCACCTGTGGCTCAAGAAGTAGGGCGCCAGCCCCATATACTAGAGGTGGTGGGTTCGGACCCCGGCCCCAGCCAAAAACTGCGAACAAAACCTATTAAGTTGTGTCTACAGCTCCACCTAACACTTTTTTTTTTGAGACAGAGCCTCAAGATGTCACCCTGGATAGAGTGCTGTGGTATCACAGCTCACAGCAACCTCCAATTCCTGGGCTCAAGCGAGTCTCTTGCCTCCGCCTCCCAAGTAGCTGGGACTATAGGTGTCCGCCATAACGCCCGGCCAGTTTTTGGTTCCA
>CAUYRH010038489.1:0-17459 GCA_963574655.1 Perodicticus potto | reverse complement strand
GGTGCATCTTAGTAGGGTACTGGTGAAACTTATTAAATGTAGAGTATCAATGTCTTTATATAGTGATTAAGAAAATGCTATGAGGGCTATCTCTCACAGTATGATCAAAATGTTTCTGATTGTATATGAAGCATATTCTGCCCTATGATTGCACCAATGTACACAATTATGATTTAATAAAATTATTAAAAAAAAAAAAAAGAAAATGGGGCCATGAATTGGGGAACTCTGTATCAAGGACAGTGGTTGAAGCATGGTGTGGGGTCTAGTTTCTTCATAGGACACCCTGTGAAATTAGGCTGTTTCTTGATTCCTTCCACTTTCCCATGCAGCCATGATTTGCTCCTTCTGGGATGCCTGTTTCAGGGAGCCAAGCTATAAAACATTGAAAGGTGTTTCTCATGCTTTGGGTATTGGAATACTACAGTGTAGTAGGAAAATTAGACCTTGAAGAAGTTAATTCTTTATATATATGAAATGGGGAAATTAATACTTATTTATAAATTTGGTAAATATTTGTGTTAATATGTATATATCACACAAATGGTACTCAATGATATTTTGTCTACTGATGTAGCTGTATGAGATGACAGAACTCCCCAATCTCCGATGTCCTGCAAATACCAATGACTATCCATTTAATCAAGTTACAAGTCATTTGTACAAGCTTTGACAAGAAAAAGATGATCCTTCCTTCTCTTGATCTTTCCCTCTCTTACTAACCATATATAATTTATTTATAAATCACATGTAATCTATAAGTATGTAAAACAAATATATACTTTATATATCATGCAATTTATATCATGTAATTTCTTTTTTTTTTTTAAAAGACAGGGTCTGGTTATGTTGCCCAGGCTGGTCTTGAACTCTTGGGCAATCCTGCTGCCTTAGCTTCCTGAGTAGCTAAGATTACATATTTATGCTATCAAGCTTGGATTCTCATATTATCAACACTTTAGATGAATCAACCTTTCTCTCTTTTTTAAAAAGAAAAGCACACATTTTTCTTTTTTTCAAAAGAAAAGTGTGAAAATTAATTTCGGGGTTCTTTTTGGAGACAGGGTCTTGGTCTTTTGCCCAGGCTGTAGTGCATAGCTTACTGCAACCTCAAATTCCTGAAGTGATCCTTCAGCCTCCCAAGTAGCTGGGACTGTGAGTGCACACCAACATGCTTTGCTCATTTTTCTATTACTAGTAATATTATTATTATTATTATTTGTAGAGATAGAGGACTCACTGGATTGCTCAGGCTGTTCTTGAATTCTTGGCCTCAAGTGCTCTTCCCACCTTGGCTTCCCAAGGTACTGAGATTTCAGGTGTGAGCCACCACACCCAGCCTATTTTCAATTTTCTGAATTTAAGGCAGTTTTTTTCCCACTTAGTTTAGTTTACTTTTTACTCCAGACTGTCTGGAGATTAGTTATTACTCAGCAGTTGAATGCATGAGTGGAGTGAGTGTCAATTGCCAAATATATGTGCTGTGTGGTTATTTGAATCACCTTGTCTTCCTTAGCACTCCAAAATTAGAAATTTCAAGCGTCCCTGTCAGAAATGTGATACATCATTAACTTATATTGAACAAGAAAGGTGACTTTTGGCTCTGTGCCTGTGGCTCAATGGGCTAAGGTGCCAGTCACGTACACCTGAGCTGGCAGGTTCGAATCCAGCCTGGGGCCGCCAAACAACAATGGTGGCTACAACCAAAAAATGGCTGGGCATTGTGTTGGGCGCCTATAGTCCCAGCTACTTGGGAGGCAGAGGCAAGAGACTCACTTCAGCCCAGGAATTGGAGGTTGATGTGAGCTGTGATGCCACAGCACTCTATCCAGGGTGACAGCTTGAGGCTCCGTCTCAAAAGAAAAAAAAAAAAAAGGTGACTTTTAAAATTGTATTAATCCCTAGGCGGTCTAGAGTGGGGCTTATGCTTCTCTCGTTTACCCCTTTTGGGAAGGATACTTTCCCCAGAGAACTGTAAAAAATGATTTTGTTGAGATTTAAAGTTTCTCATTCATTTGGTTTTATTCTCGTCCTTGCAAGTTGAGCGGCATCTCTGAACAGTCTAGTGACCTTGTTAACTGCTTGTGAAAGGTTGTTCCTTTTATCCAAAGCTCTTATAATTTTAAAATCTTGGCATGAAAAGACTCCACTGAAATAAACTGGAACTTGAGACTTGGCTTATATTTTTGGAATCTCCACTATAATTGTATATCTATTTCCTCTGCCTGACAGTGTGTAGCAGACTTTAAGATTCTTAAGAAAGAATCAATGGAGAAAAGAAAAGGAAAAAAAAAAAACAACCTCTGGTTGCAGTTACCGTAATAATTAAATGGAAATTGTATGTTTAAATTGCAGTTGGAATAGGAAATTAAATTATACAAAAGTATTATAGATTTGGACAAGTTTTCATACTGTTAATAAATCTATGCATAATTCATTTTCTTGTAGGCTATGACAAAATAGCATAAATAACTTCATTTGTAAGGCTGTGAATCTTTCTATTCCTAATTGGGTGATGGCTAAAACCATTTAAATGCTTCTGGATGACTGAATATGTAAATGTTTAAAATGAACAGTTATAATAGTTTTCTGGGCAGACTTGTTTGTTTAATATTACCACATTTATTTTCAGACATTAGCATAGTACAGATGTTGCATAAAGATTACATCCAATATGATGTAGGTTTGATACAGTTTTTAAGAAAAAGATATTAACTCCCTGCTCGTGGAGAAAGCAGACACTGTATTTTAAACACTTTCTCCTTTCATCCTCATCATAGACCTAAAGGCAGGTACACTGACCCATTCACATGATGAGGAAACCGAGGCTTAAAGCAGTTAGGAGTTAGCCCATGTTCCCATGGCTGGTTGGTGGCAGAGTAGTAGCTGGGCCAGGTACTCTGTGTCTGTGAAATGTGCATTTTTTTCACAACCTGCAGCCTCACACCTTATATTCTCAGGTAAGTTTAGCACCTGGGCATCTGAGAGACAGAACTGCCTTAGTGAGAGATAGTTTCTTGCTGTAGCAGTGGCTGAGCATCAGCATGGCTGTTCCTTGCAGGAGCCACTGCTGTAGTGGCTATTATGTGGTTACCCAGGCGCTGTGCTGGGGCAGTACAGGAGCTACCCAGTCTCACTCTTATACTTGGGAGTTTATCTGTGGCGTTCATTGTGAGAGGCACATGGGGACCGTTGTTGCTTGTGGCTGCCTTGCATGGGAAGCAAGCAGGCTGTGCAGCTCCCTCGCGAATGAAGGGGACATGTGGTCCTGAACTGCTGTGGCTGTGTGTGACTCTGGATGTGTGATTCTCAGAGACAGTCATGGTCACCAATACCTAAGTTAATCTTGGAGGGTTTCTACAAGCTTGGGTATGCCTGCTGGTAAGATAATATACATTCATTCACAGTGACAACTAGTTAAGAAGATACTTCTGGATTAATTGATCAAAAAGGGGGCATGTATTATTCCTCATCCAATAGACCCCTGAAGATTATTCAGAGAGGTGCAGGTAAAGAGGATGGTGATGGCAGCTGGGATTTATAGTGGCTCTGGAGGCAGCTGTGTGCAGTGGGCTTCCCCTCTAAACCTCATCTGCTCCTCTAGATAGCTCAGTGGTAACAGTACCCATCACACAGGGCTAGTGTGAGGGCTCGGCGAAATACACTTCTACAGAACACCTGGTACATACTAAATACACAACCATTGTTAACTTTTGTTTTTATTCTCTTTCCCCTGCTAGATCTTTCTGCTTCTAGGAAGATAAATTTGGAATTAGTGTAGGTATTAAGATGGGCAGTTGCAGAATCAATAAGATACATCCCTTGTCTCTGCCTGTTTACCTCTAGTTACTGACATGTATTTATAGGGAATCCCTTGAGAATTGATTCGCCAATAATAAGGGTCTTTTTCCATTTAGGGAAATGATCGCCAATCCAAATCAACTATTGGATCCAGTGACAACTCATCTCCTCAGCCCCCCAAGAGGAAAGGGAAAAAAGAAGAAGTGAATTCAGAAAAACAGACAAAAATGAAACAAAATGTAAAGTTAAAGAATTCACAAGAAATAGTTCTAAATAGTGGTAAGTTTGTTATGATATTGCTATTAATAATTATTGTTATCTAAAGGCTGTGATAGAATTTTAATTCTTGAATAGATCTGTTTTCCCCTGGGCCCACAGAAGACACTCCTTATGGTCATATATGAGAGCTTTCAGCGAAGACTTTTTATGTATGAGAGGTGTCACCGTTTTTCACACTCATTTTCTATTTTAATTAGATTTGTTATAAGGACCCTTGTTTGGAGATCAAATATTTCTTGTGGTGGCTTATAAAAAGGTAAAATTTTCCATCTTCTACCGAGAGTATTTGATTAACACTTTTACCAACTACTCTTTATATTGGTCTTTTTTGAATGTCTCTAACATTTGCCTTCATTCATTATTATTCACAGATCGCCTTTGCTGAAAAGACATTTTGGTAATTTTACTGCTATCCATGAAAATACTAAATACACACGAAACTTTACCAATGAACAATAACATATGCTTCAAAATTAGTTATGTAGTTTTATCTTCCACTACCAGGTGAGAGATGGTGTAAAATAAATTTAAAAAAATTTATGTTAGTTTGAGATTTTTTTTTTCTTTTTTTTAAGACAAAGTCTTATTTTGTTGCCCTCGGTAGAGTGCCAGGGCATCCAGCTCACAGCAACCTCAAACTCTTGGGCTCCAGTGATCCTCTTGCCTCAGCCTCCAGAGTAACTTGGACTACAGGTGCCCACCATAATGCCTGGTTAATTTTTATATTTTTGGTGGTGAAGGGGATCTCACTCTTGCTCAGGCTGGTCTCACACTCCTGAGTTCAGGCGATCTACCCACCATGGCCTCCCAGAGTGCTAGGATTACAGGCGTGAGTCACTGAGCCTGGCCTTTCTTTTTCTTTTTTAAGCCACAGGATGGAGTTTGTTGACAGGGAGAAAGATTGATAATCATGATGAGCCAAAGAGAGAGAACAGAAAAGGGGAAGAGAACACCCAGTAGCTGAGGGGGAGAATCCAAATGGGAAGTCCCCACCTGGCTATTTTTAGAGACAGGATCTCCCTCTTCCTCAGGCTGGTCTGGAACTCCTGAACTCAAGTGATTCACCTGCTTTGGCCTCCCTCAGTGCTGGGATCACAGGTGTGAGCCACTGTGTCTGGTGTGAGATTTCATTCATATGAGGTAAAAGTGTAGTGAACTAGAGAAGCCCTGGAGTGAAAATTGTGAACTTCCACATTAGCTTTTAATGGAGAGGACTGAGTTTTGGTCTCATTGCAAGCATATTCTCAGAATGAAGTGATGCTGAGGGCAAGGAAGTTTGGTGGGAAGCAGCCCGGTGGAATGACCCTTCTCCCTTCCACCGTGGGGTTCACCCACATACCACCAGTGGCATGGGAGGTGCCCATGGAGAGGAAGGATGGGATCAGGTTTCAGATTCGTGGGAGGTGCTACTTCCACCTGGGAGCACCACTTCTTTCAGAGTCGATACGAAGAGTCCTTAGCATGACAGCTTATGTGGGCTGCAGAGCTAGGAGACAGCATGAACTCTGTGAGGGTTTAGAGGAAGCTGCATAAGTGATTAAAGAGTCAGAAGAAAGGTGTGTGAGACTAGGTGGATGAAGCAAAGTGGATGAATCATTTCCACAGAGAAGGAATTTCCATCAAAGATTTCAATGATGGAAATTAGCTGGAAGTGAAAGGTCCTAGATTCTTGTCCCAGATCTGCTGTTGACCTTGGGCAACTTACTATTTTTGGCCCCATTATCTATCTGCAGAATACGAGTTCATGTGAAGATTTATTTTTTTTATTTTTTTTATTTTTTTAAGACAGAACCTCAAGCTGTCACCCTGGATAGAGTGCCATAGCATCACAGCTCACAGCAACTTCCAACTCCTGGGCTCAAGCGAGCCTCCTGCCTCCGCCTCCCAAGTAGCTGGTACTACAGGCACCCGCCACAATGCCCCGCCATTTTTTGGTTGCAGCCGTCATTGTTGTTTGGCAGGCCCGGGCTGGATTTGAACCCACCAGCTCAGGTGTACGTGGCTGGCGCCTTAGCCCATTGAGCCACAGGCGCTGAGCCGTGAAGATTTATTTTTAATGTCCTGCTTAACTTCAAATTTGCACAATCCTTTTCAGTGACAAGAAAACAAGGGGCTAGGGTGACATAGTCAGCAGCTGTTCACTGAGTTACCATTATGTGGTAGGAACCAAACAGAAGAAGACCTAGAAGAACCTGTCACGTCTCCAACATTAAAAAGAAGGAAATTTTATTTTCATTAATGCTTACTGGTTGTGAAGCCCCCAAAGCCTTGGGCTGTGTCTTACAATTTTTTTTTTTTAATCTCAAGTAACTGGCCTAGGTCTGGTAGATTGAGGCATTTAATAAATGTTGAATGCATGAAAGAATTATGAAAGATAAGGAATAGTTGTCTATAATACCTTAAAACCCACCAAACTGAAGAACCCATTTTAAGCTTTTCACGAACTATTTTTGATTAAAAGACTATAAGGTATTATTTACATCATTTCTCTGAGGCTCTTATCAGTTTATTGAAATCCCTATTCCTACCTCCAGTGTATTTTTTTTTAAAGCCTTTGGATTTAATAGACATACCTTGGAAGAAAGAGAATGATCATCTTTTCAGGTTATCGCTGTTGGTAGAAACTTGGGAACACAAGAGGCTATTTTGACATATTCCTTGTTCAAAGGAAAGTAACCTTTATTAAAAAGTTGATTAGTCAGTATTCTTGCTTTTGCAGAAATTCACAAATAGTTTTCAACAACAGTTTGTACTTATGGGCATGAAAATAACCAAAACATATCTAACATTCAGGCTATTCATATTTTTAAATGCTAGGAGAAAGTAAAAAGCCCTCAGCTGTTCTTTCCTTATCTTTAGAGAATCCTGCAATTGTTCTAGATGACTGCCCGTTTTATGTGTATATTTTCTAATGTGGTTTTATAGTGTGCAGATTATAGGTTTTTAAACTGCTAGATCTCATTGTTATGCGAAACAACTTCCGGTTGACTTTTAAATGAAAGTTTTAGAGACTAAAAGTTTTTTTTTTCACAGTAAGAGGCTGTGTCACTGATGCAGAAGCATGTTTAAGAATTTAAATGAAGCATTTTTATCATTTTATGTTGATAGAAAGATCATATAAGTTGGAAAATGAATTGTGGTTCCAAAACCAATTTTTTCTAGGAAAAATGCAAAAATATTTTGTGCAGTTCATTAAATTGTCACTTGATAAGCTTAAGCATATTAGCTTAAATCCAAACTATTGAAAATTGAGCTGTTTTTTTCTGAATGGCTCTCCCTGCCGATGGCTTTGGCTATAGAAAATTTCCAGATTATAATATCAAAAGTCTCTTTCTCTCTTACTCCTTAAGTCAGCCTTCATATTCATTTATTACTGAAGTTGCTTTTTCACTTTAATGTCATCTATTTTAGTGATTAGGAGCAAGTGTGTGTTTTTGGATACTCATGTCCCAAGGGTGCTCTTACTCTTTAGAAAGGTAAAAATGATAAGTGAAGAGTGTGGCAAATCGAAGTGAAGAGTGTGTTGACTGAGTTAAAAAAATGGGAGAATTTGGTTTTAGAGATGAAATCTACATAGATTTTTATACTTAAAATATATTTAAAATTTAATGTTACTTAAGCTGTCCAGTTTTATGTTAAATTTAGGGTTAGGGTGAATATCTATAATTGTTTTCCAGCGTATGTTAAATTGTGCAAATGTTTGATCTAGTGTTCTTCATCTGTATATTGTTTTCATCGTAATTAGAAAATAAGAGATTTCGTGACCACCTTAACTGTTTTATAATTCAGATTGTAGTTACATTTGTCCTTTCTTTTATTGCTGATATTTACTCATATTCAGGTATCAACTGCTGTATGAATGAGCAATGCTACTATTAGTCTGTAGATGGCAACCTGGGTCTAATTTTATTTCTCTTTCTCTTTTTTCTTACTTTTTTTTTTTTTTTTTTGACTCTGTTTCTTTCTATAATAGTAAAGCTTAATAATGCAAGCAGAGCAGTGATATATTTCTTCAGGGAAACAAATCCCATTTTCTTTTGGTGGCCAAGATGCAAAGTAAGATTGGTTGGTGATTGATGAAGTTGGGTGTGAAATGCATTTTTAGTACTGCATTTAAATGCTAGCTTAACTGGCCAGCACATGTTTTTGTTACACCTTCCACTTGACTTGCAGTGCCTTGAGATATGTTTCAGATGCCAGTAACTAGCTAAATTCTCCACTATGATCAAAATAGTAGTGATGGTTGTTTTGAAATAGCATTTGGGTGATTGGTTATATTCCCTGGTGTTATTAATATTTGGTACATGAAAAAATTTAGTGCATTTAAAACCCTTGGAACACAGAAACGTTGGAAAGGCTGCAGAGACTATAGCCTGGTTTATATGCTAGAACTTACGTTGTATGGTAATTACAAGTACTGTTAAAAGGTGGAGTATTGACATGTAAGCAGAAATAAGGGTTGCCTTTCGAAGGATGTGGTTCTCTTTCCATTTGCATGAGTGGGCACATGTGTGCTCACACACACACGGGCAAATTTCCTTCTTGATGCAGTTCTTGGTTTATTCCTCTTGTTTATTCTGCGAGGGTTCCCAAGGGACTTGTGATATTTAGCCTCCTGATGACTGACTGGGAGCAGATGCAGTGCTGGCGGAAGGCTGTCTGAATGTTAGGATCTGGCTGGGTGATTCCCCTGGAGCAGTCATGCTCTTGAATTTCCTAAGAGCTACAACCTACATGTGGATTTCCTGCATCACCCCAAACATGAGGCAGCACTGCAGTCCATCCTGAGCGTCACAGGACACTGACATTTGAGCTTCTTTGGACCAACCATGAACCAGCTCAGGTACTTGATGGTTTATTGTGGAAATCAAATTCAGTTTATTAATAAAAGTTAGTTTTAGAATGTATACTTTTCTGTCTACTTCAGTTTTAAAGGCTGGCTGAATACCAGTAAGATGCATATCTCAGTTTGAGTGGAATACAATACTAGCCCTTTTTAGAAAAGGATGTTTTTCATATCCTTCACTTTGTTCCCTGGATAGAGAAGCACTGTGAGAGAGGCATTCTTTTTATAGCTGATATAAGGTTGGGCCTTTTCAGTAAATTCTTTTAGAGTTATTTTTTTATGTAGTGCAGGGTTGGAGTGTAAAGATGGTTTTTATTGTCGTAAGGAAAAGTTTGTGAGATATTGAATTATATAGATATTTCCAAACCTTTGGAAGATTTCATTGCAGAAGCTCATTTTAAATAGGCATTTTTTAGTACGTAAGACTGAGACAGGGCCTGGTCCTTTAGAGTATCAGCAGTTTCTTGGCCATTGTTTACATGTAAAAGATGCTGATAAGCAGAGTGGCTAGGACACGGTTAGTATTTGTTGAGAGAGAGAGACTGTGTGTGGGCCAATTATACCTATGTTGTGGTGACAGCTGAAATTAAGGGCTACAAATTGCAAGCACTGAACAATGACAAAATGCTGATACAACATGTAGAGCATCTCAGTGCTGGATTTTAATTTGATATTTCATAAGCTTCATTTACAAATCGTTAGAAAAGACAAACAGCATTTCCCTAGCTTTGCAAATGAGGGGGAAAGAGGAGAAATCAGTTTACCCAGAGTTAAAGGATAATATCAACGATTAGTGATTTCTGGAAATTGTCGGAGGAGGCCGTGCCCGTGTGATTGTCTGTGTGGGGTCTGGGTGAGGAGAGAGACACTTTCGGGTGTACGTGCCCTGCCCTGTCTTCCTTTAGTGTCGACATACGGCAGACCCTGAAGCTTAGCTGAAAAGTCTGGGGAACTCACATTGTTCAGTATTTCATATTCCCTTTTCAAACAGAGACGACTGACAAGGAGTTTTTCCTTTCCAGCAGTCTGGAATCATGTTCTCACACATCCCAGGTGGAGACTGGATCTGTCATCAGCCTTCAGACCACTTTCCCAGGATTTGGGAACTTTCAAGAAGGTGGATGTTTTTGAGGCTGCCCTCTATTTTATTTATGAAATAACCAAATCTTGTCTTATCTATAGTTATCTGAATATCCCAGGACTTAAACTCTTACAACCCAATCCTGTGTCTGTACGGAATTTCCGTCCCTGAGCCTCATGACTTAGTCTTTGAACCCACTCTCTTTCCTAGGTCACCACTCTCATTTTTCAATAAATATTGATTGAATGCTTACTCAGCACCACACACTCAGCTAATCGCCAGTTTTCTCTCCTTTGCTATAATTGCTTAGCACTTACACGTTTTTAAACAATATTCATAGTTATATCTTTACCAAGAAATTTTCTTCGATGACATAGATACAATTCACCTCCTCTGTTTCAATGACCCGACTCCACTCACCATTTCCAAATACCAAAATGTGTTTTATGTTGCAAACATTGACATTTTCCCCTTCTTGATATTTAGTCATTTCTCAATCCTCTGTATCAATATTGTCTGAGAGAACAAAGGCCATTTCTGCTTAGATGTGTGTCTGAGACAATTACTAAACACTATTTGGTACTACAAGACAGGGAAGGGATATTTCCCCACTCACATAACATCCTACGACTCCTTTGAAGACTACGGCCTATTTTATATATGAACTCCATTTGTATTCTTCTCTATTGCCCTAGTTGTTTTCAAAATAAGATGTAACCTTCATTGCAAGTCACATGCAGTATACTATCACTATGGAGATAAAGACAAAGATAAAATATCGGTGAAGTACTTTTGAGGGTCATGGATCTAAAGCTACCCATGCATTCCTGTTTTATATAATGGGGTGATAATTCTAGATTGTTTCTGTGAAATTGGGAAAGATTTCATTACCTTTAAAATGACATAAGAAAATACTCTTTTCATTGGGAGATGCTTCTAGTAGTGAAAGTTCCATATCTAAATATAAATTTGGGCATTGTTAGATTATAAAAACGTAATTCGGCTATGAAGGCTATCTCTCACAGAACGTTCAAAATGTTTCTGATTGTATATGAAGCACATTCTGCCCTATGATTGCACCAATGTACACAATTATGATTTAATAAAATTGTTAAAAAAAAAAAAAAACGTAACTTGGGTGGCGCCTGTGGCTCATCAAGTAGGGCGCCGGCCCCATATACTGAAGGTGGCGGGTTCAAACCCGGCCTCGGCCAAACTGCTAAACAGAAAAAAAAAACTAGCCGGGCGTTGTGGCAGGCACCTGTAGTCCCAGCTACTTGGGAGGCTGAGGCAAGAGAATCTCCTAAGCCCAGGAGTTGGAGGTTGTTGTGAGCTATGTGATGCCACGGCACTCTACCGAGGGTGACAAAGTGAAACTCTGTCTCTAAAAAACAACAAAAACGGCAACAACAAAAAACATAAGTCGTTTTCTTTGCTGCAGGAACTCAGAGCCTTTCATTTGAGATATTCCATGCTTTTTCATACTTCAGATCCCTGATACTGAGAAGCATCTGGTGGGATTATTGTTCTGTAGAGCACAATTTGAGAAGCTTTGGGGGTATTCAAATAGGCAAAGTATTTCTACATATTACCTGATGATTGTGGGGAATGGGAAATTTCTCATGTAAATTAAGTGAGACACCTTCTTTTTGTGGTTCTAATCAAATCAGTAACTCACATGAACAGCTGACATTTTCTAGGTGCTTGCTATGTGCCAGGGACTTGACTTTGAGTATATACTTTCACTGATCTTCACAGTCGCCCTTCCATGTTATTGATAAAGAAACCAAAGCCCTGAAGGGTTAAGTTTGCCTGTGATGGAGCAAGCAGTGGCCAGCAGAAACCTACGCAGACCCACTCTCTCAGCCTGTGCAGGCTGCTGCCTAGGCCTGCGTAAACGCAAACCCAGGAGCTAGAACTCTGGATCCTGTGTTTTTCAGGGCTATAACCTGCTGTCCCTTTGATCAACAAACAGAATATTAATTCAGGATGGTGTGTGCACACAGGGACCAATAATCATGTTTATTAGTGATAGGAAAAATAAAAGAAAATTGACAGCGTGCATTTGAAAGCCCTTATGTTCACATAAATGGAAGAATTATAGGAAGAGGCCAGGCCACTGTTTATTTTCTACTTTGCCTCATTAAATTTGTGTTCCCTTAATGGTTGTAAAGTAATTTAATAAGATTTCATGACAGCTGGTAGAGAAGGTAGAATACTCTCACTGAATAAGGTGGTGGATTTAGGCAAACTTCTTAGATCCTGCCTTGGGTCTGGCACCCCTTGTACTGAGTAGGCTTTCTTCTTCTTCTTCTTTTTTTTTTTTTTTTGTGGAAACAGAGTCCCACTTTATGCCCTTGGTAGAGTGCTGTGGCATCACAGCTCACAGCAACCTCCAACTCCTGGGCTTAGGCGATTCTCTTGCCTCAGCCTCCCAAGGAACTAGAACTACAGGCACCCACTACAACACGTGGCTATATTTTTGTTGCAGTTTTTTTTGCCGGGTTTGAACTCACCACCTTTGGTATATGGGGTGGGCGCCCTACCCACTGAGCCACAGGCGCCGCCCAGAGTAGGTTTTCTTTATGCTTTGTAATCATATCACACTACACACATACACAGATACCACACACCACACAAACACACACATACCACACCTATATACTCACACACACACTACATATACATACATATACAAAAACACATACATCCCCCCCATGCCAACGATGCCACTCTTAAAACCATCTTATTTAGCACCTTGTCTTCCTTTAGGTTGTATTTGTATGTAGAGACCACACAGATAACGGCAGACAGACATATATGTACAATTTAAATTATTAGATTTTTAAATTCTTAGCTTCCAGAGCAAGATAACATAGCATTCCCTCATGCTTGGTTAATGGCTGAATCAAGTCCTTTCTAAAAACAACCACAAAAATGGCCAACCACAGTGGCTGTCACCTATACCTCCAGCACTTTGGGAGGTCAGGGTGGAGGTTATTTGAGGCCAGGAGTTTAAGATAAGCCTGGGCAAGAAAGTGAGACCAATAATTTTAAGAAATTATCTACTTGGGAGGCTGAGGTGGGAGGATCACCTGACCCCAGGAGTGTGAGGCTGCAGTGAGCTATGATTGCACAGTCCAGCCTGGGCAACAGAATGAAGACTCCATTTCAAAAAAGCAAGCAACCACAAAAATGGATCTCATTTCTATAGGCCATCTTGAGAAGCAGGATCTGGAGCATGGAACTGCTGATGTGTTACAAAATACCTAGAGCAGAACTCACTGGCTATTAATTAATGAAGCTTTTCAAAGTCATTAATTGTTTTCTTGAAACCCTCCCTTGTAGAGCCGTCTGATCCAGTCTGCAAAGTTTGCTTCGCAGGCTTGTGGCACACATGTTTTTTTAGATTACCTTTCACCATCATTCTGGGAATTCCTTTTGCTTCTCTTTTTTGTAGATGTCATTTCCAGGGTCTTTTGCTTACCTATGTTTTGGCTGAACTCATTTTGGCAGAACATATTCTCCAGTACTTTCTGGAGAATGGTTAGAGAGATGATTATTACTTTTCGAGACCCAAGAAGTCTGAAAATGTCTTTGTCGTACTTTTATATTTAATTTTTAGTTTGTTAGACATAAAATTCTTGGTTGGAGCTACTTTTCACTTTAAATTATTTATTTTTTAATTAGAGAGAAAATCTTGCTCTGAGAATGTTGATATATAGACAAGATAATGAGAGAGAAAAGAGAAAATATAATGGAAGTAATAATACTATTTTTGGTGCCTACTTATAGCACTTTATACATATCACAAATCCTCACTTCTCAAAGAGTCCTACCAGGAAGGTATTGCGGTGACTTGCTGATGGTTGCAAAGATTATAAATAAAGGGGATAAAATCCAAATCCAACTTTGAATAATTGCGTGGTCTGTGTTCTTAGAACTTCATCAGGTTGCCTTCATGGGAATGGCTAAAATTTCAATCATGAGCTTCAGAAGCCCTGGAAGGGAATGACATGCCCTTGAATTTTAGAGATAGAGCTGATGATAAATTGTGTGGATGCTGGATGAGAAAGGAATTTCCTGGAGGTCTGAAATCTAGAAGTAGATTAGGCATGTAGACAAGGAAGGGAATGATGAAGGACTCAGCAGTCTTTGATAGTTGAGACAGTGACAGAAAGACAAGGACAGGTTTGAGAAATATGTAGGACACAGAGTGAATACAATCTAAGATCCTATGGGAAGGTATGGAGAGTACTGAGATCCTTACAAGGTTACACTGAGTATTTTGGCCTGGGTAACAAGGGAGAAGGATGGTTGGTGCCATTAACTCCCAGGGAATGTGTACATGAGTAGACTGTACATTTTGAGCTAACGGGACCTGTATGCAATTCCGTGGAACTGTACTTGGACCAGCTGGAATTATGAGTCTGGAAAAAGACTCTCCTTATAGGTGTAGATCTGTAGGTCACCAGCCAATAGGTCTGAGTTGAAGCTGAGGTGAAAGAGACGTTTTCCTAGGAAGAACCCATAGCCTAGGAAGGAAAGTATCAACCCTGATCCTTAGGGAGCAAGTACAGGAAGAGGTAGAGATTAAGAACATGGGAATGGCCCTTATACTTCTAATTCTATCACTTGTTTTATAGCGCAAACACTGAAAGGCAGGTAGTACTTATTATTTCCATTTTATGGTTCTGAAAACTAAGGTATGGAAAAGTTTGCGATAAGCCATTGGTATTTAATAAATGGCAGCTGTTTATTTTCCAAGGTGGCACAGCAAGTGAACCAAGGCCCTTTGCCCCCCAAGTTTAGAATTTTCCCAATGATGTTAATCAGTAGTTGTCTGTAGCTTAAATGTGCTGGAATGATTTTGTGTAAATTTAAATAAAGCTAAGACCAAACACAGGGCACCAAGCCCTTTATCCTATCAATGCAGTGACTTTCCATACCTTGTCCCTAGTGTCGTGTTGTAAACCTTGTATACATAGCATCAGTAAAAGTAAAGAAGCATTAACATCTCAGATCAAAAACAGAGCTGGAGTCATTCTGTAGAACAGTTCAACATCAAAAAATAATGGCAAGAGAATTGATTTAAAATGTACTTCCCTAGGGATATGGAGAGCTGATAGCTGAGAATTCTAAAATTATTCTTTCTGTGTGAGGTGAACATTTTGCAACCCTAAAATGAATGACTATTCTTCTTTAACGGTAATACTACCAAAAGATCCAATTAAAAGAATAGACAGTTCCCATGTCAGACTGGACCAAGAATGTATTAGGAGCAAAAGGGAACAATGACTATTTTTATTAAATTAAAGAATTCTATCATTTTCCCTTCATTGGTATCAGAGTTTTCAATAATTCAGTCCAATTTTGGAATAAGTGGTGCCACCTGTCATTGTTCTGGGAGACAAGAAGAGTAGTCTCCCAGGACAGAAACTTAAAAAGAACCAGTGAGCACCAGCACTGACAAATTATTTTCCCTGGCATTTTCTCCCAGCATGTTTGAGATTTATTACATTTTCAATTTGGTAAGGTTTGTTAACTAAAGCAGAGTTCCAGATCTAATTAGTATAGCACTCTATAACTTTTAGGTGGATGAATTCACCTCTTAAGAATTTTTATTCTCTGAGCAAGCCACAGACAGAAGGGACAGAGGAATAAAATTTCTGTTCAACTGTGAAGCAAGTTGCTGGTTTAATTTTTAGAAATTAGTTGGAAGAATAATCAAATTCTCACTAGACTTTATTCCCAGGTTCACCCTGAGGTTATAATTTAGAAGCACAATTGTGTTTATTTAGCATTTTTATAATAATGGAACATTAATGAAAATGAATGAAAAAGCACTTTTGTAAATTAGAAAGTGCCAGAACAGGCTATCAGGGAAGAGCAGTTTTTTAGGAAAGGAGATATGAATTAGTCTGGATTCATTTCCAAGCCAGAGATGAGGGACTTTAGTAGCAGAAATGAGAGTTCCAGAGATGGGAGGTCGGATCTCCTGGTATTAGGAACTCATGGTTCCCGGGTAACTGTCTCATAGCTTTTCTCTCTCTCCCTTCCAAGACTCAGTTCACATTCCCATTTGAGGCCAAAAGCTGAAGAAGTCTCTTGAGCGAGTTCTAAAGGAGTTAAAGTGGGTCAGTAGGAATAGAAAGGAGTAGAAAGAGAGAAGAAATAGGGCAACTGAGAAGACAGAATCATTTCTTGTTCTAATAAAAATTTAAAAAACTAAAAATAACCTTAAACATTCATTCTCTTTCATGTCAGTTAGCTTCTAGCTTACTCTTACTCCCAAGCTCCCCCGCATTTTATTGTCAGCGTGGCAAGTACTCAGAGGAAAGGCATAAAAATAGGGGGGAAAATCCTTGGTGGTTTGTTTGCATCTCTTGTAGCTTAAAATTGAGTTGGAGACTCAGCAGTACTTCTTCTTCTTCTTCTTTTTTTAATTGTTGGGGATTCATTGAGGGTACAAGAAACCAGGTTACACTGATTGCATTTGTTAGGTAAAGTCCCTCTTATAATTGTGTCTTGCCCCCAAAAGGGAAGACACAATTATAAAGGGAAGACACACACTGAGACCCCCACCTCCTCCCTCCTTCCCTCTTTCTGCTCTTCCTTCCTACCCTTCTCTCTCTCTCTGCTCTCCCCTTCCTCCACTGCCCACTGTGTACTAGGTCATTAATTCTCCTCGTATGAGAATTGAGTACATGGGAATTATGCTCCTCCATTCTTGTGATGCTTTACTAAGAATAATGTGTTCTACTTCCATCCAGGTTAATACAAAGGCTGTATTTTTTTCTCCATTTTTTTAATGGCTGAACAGTATTCCATTGTGTACATATATCACAGCTTGTTAATCCATTCCTGGCTTGGTGGGCATTTAGGCTGTTTCCACATTTTGGCAATTGTAAATTGAGCTGCAATAAACAGTCTAGTGCAAATGTCCTTATGATAAAAGGATTTTTTTCCTTCTGGGCAGATGCCCAGTAATGGGATTGCAGGATCAAATGGGAGGTCTAACTTGAGTTCTTTGAGAGTTCTCCATACTTCCTTCCAAAAAGGTTGTATTAGTTTGCAGTTCCACTAGCAGTGTAAAAGTGTTCCCTTTTTTCCAAATCCATGACAGCATCTGCAGTTTTGAGATTTTGTGATGTGGGCCATACTTGCTGAGGTTAGATGGTATCTCAGGGTGGTTTTGATTTGCATTTCTCTAATAATTAGGGATGATGAGCATTTTTTCATATGTTTGTTAGCCATTCATCTGTCTTCTTTAGAGAAGGTTCTATTCATGTCTCTTGCCTGTTGTTATATGGGGATTGTTGGCTTTTTACATGTGGATTAATTTGAGTTCTCTATAGATCCTAATTATCAAGCTTTTGTCTGATTCAAAATATGCAAATATCCTTTCCTGTTGGTAGGTTGTGTAGGTTGTCTATTTGCTTTGGTTGTTGT
>CAUYRH010038487.1:0-43739 GCA_963574655.1 Perodicticus potto | reverse complement strand
TTGTTGTTAAGGATATTGCATCCTCATCTATAAGTGAAACATGTTTGTAATTTCCCTTTATAACAATATGTTTTCTCCAATTTCAATATCAGGTGTATCCAGATCAAGTAGAATGATATTGAAATATTTCTTCTTTTTTATTGTTTATAAGATTTCTGGAATTGCTTGTTTTGTGAAATCATTGTGGTCTATGAGTTTATGATAGTTTGAACTTTGTTATTTAATTTAATTCATTGCTTAATTACTGTTTTCCTATGAATGATTATACTGTGGTTAATATGTTAGCATAGCAGTATTCCCAGATAGTTTTCTGTTTGTTGGGAGGTTGGGCTTTTGGGGGGGCAGTGTTAATACTTTGCATGAAATATCTTATTTTATAACAGTGAAATTGCTTTCTCTTTTGTCTTGTGATTTTTTTTGAAGTGAAATTTAAGTTTTTGTGTGAGTAGTTCTATTATACCTATCTTGAGTGTCTTGCTTGTACTGTATCACATCATACCTTTGTTTAATTCTTAATAAACTGTTCACTTGTTTAAAAAAATTTTTTTAATATTTTTATAAGCAAAATTGTGCATATCTAACCCTAATCTGTTTGGAACTTATGTACACTCTTGTCCTTACCTGAGATGAAATACTAGGACCAAAAAAAAAAAAAAATCCAGAACAAGCACAATTTTCCTCATAAAGTAAAATAAAATACAAGAGTAATAAAAGTAATTCGTGTATTTGTGTAGCATTTTATAAATACTATTCCTTCCTCATGCTTTTCCTTACTTGATCCTGATAACAAAGGATTACTTTGCCTTCTACTTTTTCTCCTTCTTCTTCACAAATTCTTAGGACTTTTTGCCCAGAGCCTATCTCTGATGTCAAACTCTTAGCCCACAGCTGTATTTTGTTAGACACACAACACTTGGCATGTGTGGTACTTCATTTTGTTAAAAAAAAAAAAAAAGTAAAAAGAAAAAGAACTGAAGTTTTAAAAATCTTTAAACATCAGGAAATATCAGATAATACTTATATAATGTTAAAATGTTCTTCCGTATAAAATAGCCAATATTTTATGCCTCATTTTAGCCTCCAAATGGGACTGAAGAAGAAATTAATTCAGTATTTTATTTAGAAATGTATGTGTATTTAAAAAAATCTCATTCCCATCTGAGTCAGACTAGTAACAAGAGAATAATCTTTTGGTTGATAAAGTTTTATTTGATCAAATTTTGATACCTTCTTTGGAAGATACAATCTCATTAAACGTACAATCAACAGACACTTAAGTACCAGCTTCCTCTATTACAGAACATGACTTTGCCATGCCCTGGCAATTCCTGTCTATTTAAGCCAAATATCAATTGCTTCTATGTGTAGATTATGCAATGAATTAAACTGATGAAAGAATATATGGGAATTATTGGAGAATTTTACTTTAATAACATGTCTATGATTCCAAAGTGAGGAACTTTTAATTTCCATAAAGAAAGGTGTTTTGACTCCTCCAAATGAAAGATATTACATGCACATTTTTGTTCTTAGTGGGGGGGATTGCAAGTGGCTTGATTTCTACTAAAGCTCACTTTGTACTGTTTCTGTTGTATAAAACAGTGGGGAGCCATGCTCCTTTGTACCCCCCCTTTTTCATTTCTGCTATTTCTCCAGACCTTATTAGATCATTCCTTTAGGTGGTTCTAACAAATAAATTTTCTATATATTAATTGAATTATTTCACTCTCTAGATGGAAGCACTGAGATACAGCTGTTAAGCTCTACTTAAGACAAAATTACATAGGACACAGAAGAACAGACTGTTATTAAAACTAAGTTCTTGTGATTTGGTCTCACATTCTCTGTAGAATGTGGCATATTCTTGCTGCATTTTAATGTCACGGCATACTTGAACCTATAGTTAAACTTCCGTGGCACACTTAAATTATGCTGATCATAAAAAAGGAGCAAAACAAAAGAATATACATACTGTGTTATGAACTTCTTTCAAAAATAATTTAAATTAATGATCTTTAAAAATTTCTGTGGCACACCTCAGATCCTCTCACAGCACACTTGTGTGCCCTGCACACACCAGTGGAAAATCACTGCTCTAGATTCTCCACATCCTCTGAAAGTGGGGCTTCAAACAAAACTTTGAAACAGGACCTTGGTTTGTACAAAGATTTCAGTTTTTATTTTATTATTTTATTTTTAAATTTTTAATTAACATACAGAAAAGTTAAAAAGAAAAGTTAACAAAAAAAAAAAATCTAAACAATTTTCTTATATCCTCACCCTCACTCAATTCCCCTCATGTTAACATCTTACTTAACCACAGTGGAGAAAAAAAAAGTTAAGATTGGTACAATAATATTAACAAATATATAGGAATTTTTTTTTTTTTTTTTTGCAGTTTTTGGCTGGGGCTGGGTTTTGAACCCGCCACCTCCAGCATTTGGGGCTGGTGTCCTACTCCTTTGAGCCACAAGTGCCACCCCAATATATAGGCATTTTTTGAATTTATTCATTTTTCCCACTAGTGACCTTTTTTGTTCTAGGATCAGGTTGATGTGATTTCAGCTTAGTCTGTCCTGATCTGTAACAGTTCTTTATCTTCCATGACCTTTAGATTTTGAAGCACATTGATCACATATTTTTTTAATGATCTTTCTATAATTTCCCCAGCATACCCTGTGTCTTCATGCAGATTTGCATTAGGTTCTGTCCTTCTCAATTTGGAGTAAAATGCATTTGGGAGGATCTAGTTGGATGTGAACCACAGGTTCAAAGATTAAAAAAAGAATGATTTCATTCAGTGGCTTCATAAATCTCCAATTATCAGGATTCTTAAACTCCACAAAAAGAATGCATGGTAGACTGGAACAATATGTTTTAAAAGGGAAGAGAAATAAACTGTCTTATAATAATAATAGTGTAAAAAGACAAGAATTGTTCAAAATATCAGGTAGCCAGTGGATCACAGTAGAATGTGTTGATAGCTTGTGATGTGATTTTTGAATGGCTTGTGGAAAAGAAATGTCTTAAGAGCACACATGGTCCGTGCACAAAGAAGACCAATTGCTTATGCCAAGCAGGCTCTCCCTCTCCTGAGGTGTGGGAGGTATCTGGGAAAGAGAGAAGTATAAATTGCCCGGCAGTCTTGTTCTTAAAGGAATGAACTTTGCTAAAATGACACACTGTGCATTTTATTTTCAGTCTTTAAAGCCCGTGTCAAATAGCTCTTTTGAACTGAAATGAAAAACTTTCCTCCATCTTATAGGAATAAGTGGCAAAGAGAAAAAGTGCATTGTAATATACTGGTGTGTCTAGCTCCCACCAATTGAGAAGAGCATTTCATGTGCCTCTCCAAGAGGAATAAGCCTACCTACTAGTTACAGTGATGATGAAGCAACATCTGCTCTTGTTAAAACTTATCCCTAGGAAGGGAAATGCACCGTGTTACATTTTCTTTTGTAAAAATAGGCGCACTTTTGAGAGGTTTTTCTGTGACTCATCATATTAGTATGATGATTAAACACTGTTCCATGAGGAACTGTTAATCATACTTCTGGACCTCTGGGAGAAAAGTGGATTCTTCCTCAGACTCACTTCACTTTGTCATGTGAAAATGCCCTTTACCTCGTAGGCAGTCAAAATACAGCAGTGATGATGATGTTCAGGTAGCCAAACACATGGAAGTAAAGAAAATAAGAGTGCAAACTCACACTGTGTGAAAATAATGTTGATGTTAACAGTGTTTGAAAAGGAAAAGCAAGCAGAGATTGGGGAAATGAAAAGAGTGTGTCTATATAAATGGGTGTATTGGAAAGGCCGTAACTCATCACATATTGAGACATTCTGAACAAAGGGAAGTGTTATAGAGTCATAACGCTACCCAAGTTTATAGAGACCTAACTGCGTTTTATTGATTCCGTGCACTTGCGGATAGGTGACAGCATGCATTTGCCTCCCTTTATGGATGGAAGCGCTGAGATACAGCTGTTACGCTCTACTTAAGACAAAATTACGTAGCACACAGAAGAACAGACTGTCACTAAAACTAAGCTCTCGGGATTTGGTCTCACATTCTCTGTGGAATGTGGCATATTCTTGCCGCATTTTATGTTGGAGAAAACTCACAGTCTAAGATCATGTAAGGATGTTTTGCTGTTAACAAAGTCAAATACTGCCAAAGGAAAAATGATTTAAAAAATAAGACCTCACCGTAGGCAGCCTCAGTCTATCCCGATGCTCATTAGCGGCCTCTTGTTCTGGGCCTGACTTCTCTCTGTGCTGTGCTGTGTTCATTCCCACACTCCGTGTTCATGCTCATGTTTCCTTTTTCTCTATCCATAATAAGAGACAGAGAACAAACTACTATAATTTCAAACTTAGTGTTAAGAGAAACTAACCAACATTTTTAATGTACCTTGAATTAGTAATATAACAATAAAGAATTAAAAATCCTGTAGTTGTGACCAAGCTCAAAGCAAGGTGTCTAGTAAGCACTTCTTGTCCCATTCAATTAACACAAACTTGAAGTCCAATTTCATAAGCATTAGCATTGTTAATGTATTGTAATTTAAATGTTTTCTTCGAGAACTCCCATACAGATGTTGTTTAAAATCGTCTCCATATTCCCAGCCAAGAGTCTGAAGTTTTTTTTGTTGCTGTTAGAACAGAATCCAAACCTGTGAGACCAAGTCCACGCTGCTTAGAAGAGTAGGCAGGCTCCAATTTAACCAATTTGCATTGTTCTCTATTTTATTAATTTTCCAGAAAAAGGAAAATCCATGTTAGTTAGGAACTTGCTCATAATTAGACCTCTAAGTTAATTACTAAGTAAATTGTTTTTTGAATAATGCATTTATAAGTGATTTCTAAACCAAATCTAGTTCTTTCATGTTTTGAAAATATCCTTCATTAATGTTGCTCAATATATTCCAGGTTTTTTCAATTTATCCTGTACTGAATCTTTCTCAAACAGATCCTAGCTTGTGTTTTCTCTGTATAAAGAAGAGATGTTATAATAAACACACAGTACAATTATCAGATTTTGTAACTTTATAGTTAGCTTCTGTTACAGGAAAGTGGCTAGTATTAACAAAATTTGAGAAGACTGGGTTTGAAATCAAGCAACTCAGAACAATGACTTCAGAATTAATAAGTCCAGAGGACAGTAGTTGGTGCCAAACCACAGGGACCCAATACTAATCTAATAATGCTCATTGAGCATACATGAAGAAGCGGGAACTATACTAAGTTCTTCAGAGACTTACAGCAGAGCCAAGATAGTCCTTTGCTAAAGAAACTCATGTTTCTTCACTAAAGCTTGACATTACATGAGTTTAGTCATTGCATTCTTGATTTTCATATATTGATTATTAAATAAAAATTTTTATAATTTAATTTAAAATTATACTTGAAAGTCAATAGAAATAAAAAATTAAAATATTTTTAAATGCTTCACAAGAATACACAACTGTTTAGAAGTTTGTGTGATACCCTAATAATGCACATATAATATTTATCTAGTTTTTCTAATACTGCATACAGAATTTTTGTTCAATATATTTACTTAGTAATATCCTATGAACATTTTTATATTTTACATTCTTTTTTTTCAAATATTATTGAGGAATCTTAATATAAGACTTAGCAATATTTACTTAGTAATATCCTATGAACACTTTTATATTTTACATTCTTTTTTTCAAATATTATTGAGAAATCTTAATATAAGACTTAACGTAAGACTTTACATTTTAGGAAGATAAGACATATTTCTAATGAAATAAAGAGAGATGAAAATGGAGACACAAGGCAGTTGATTGTTGCTATCATATTGAGGAGTTTTAGAAAGCAAACAACATGGGTGGTTCTTCACAGATTTATTAGTAGTAACCAATCTAAGTAAGAAAAAAAAAATAGGCAGAAAGGAGGTGAGCACCGAAGATACACCTAGGATATATCCAGGAGTCTTTGTACTATCTGATTCTTGATGAGATCGTAGAAGGAAACCTCAAAGGAAAAAAACCCGTTATCGTGTAATTGCATAGTTAGTTGCAATATCACATTCTACAGGCATCAGTGATATTCTTAATGGACTGGAAGATAAAAAAAAGTAAGGAAAAATAAAAACTGCATTTTCAGTTTATTTACTAATAAAGGGATAGGTAAAATAATGTGGTGATTTGAGGGATAAAGCTGTGAAGAGAAGGAGGTTTGGTTTAAATTTCTTTGTTCACATTTTTAAGATTGCACATTGTTGGAAACCTAGAGGAGGTTTTAGAGTAAAACAAAGAATGTTTAAAAAGCAACACCCAAAATGAAGTCAGGGAAGAGATAAAATAAGCAACCGTGAAAGAGAACACAATGATTGCTAGCTTATATTTATTAAGCTGTGCTTGTAAAGCATTTGAATTTAAAATGTAAATCATCCACTCCAGTAGCCTTCAACTCATGAATGGATAAGCAGACTGTGGTATGCATATGGATAGCATGAAATACTACTCAGCAATATAGAAACATGGAGACTTCACATCTTTTGTATTTGCCTGGAAGGATTTGGAGAACATTCCCCTAAGTAAAATATCATAAGAATGGAAAAGCAAGCATCCAATGTATTCAATATTAATATGAAACTAGTAAATGAACAACTATATGCCCACATGACATAAAAACACATTTAAATTCATGAAGGGGGAAGAAGGGGGAGAGGTAAGCTCTCACCTGTAGGGGCACAATATAGGGGTATACAGCACACCTCCTGGGTGAATGGATCAACTGCAAGTTGGACTTTACCTAACAAATGAAAACAATGTAACCAAATTATATATACCCTTACATTAGTCTGAAATAAAAAATGAAAAAAACAATTCCCTCCAAAAGAAATAAAACATAAATGAAGTAAAATTGATTTTTTGAAACAAATGTCTCTTTTTTTCACCCAAAGGTGAAACATTTTATGAAGAAAAATATTTTGTATATAAGGACCATTTAAAACCTCAGGATATACAATAATGTCTTTTTAATACTATTTTAAAGCAAAATTATATAAATAGACATATAAAAATTCAGTTAGTTAACATAAACATTATCTACAAAGTCAAGAAAAAAACACAAATTGCCAGAGCAATCCTTAGCAAAAGAACAGAATGGAGATACCATACTCCCAGACTTCAAAAGATACTGCAAAGATGTAGTAACCAAAACAGCATGGTACTGGCATAAAAATAGACACATAGGCCAAGCAACCAGATAAAAAATTAATCCACAGATAAGAAATTAATCCAGATAATAAATTAATCCACATATCTACAGCCAATTGATTTTTGAGAAAGTTTTCAAAAACATTCAATGGGGAAATGACAGTTTCTTCAATAAATGGTGCTATGAAAACTGGATATCCACATGCAGAAATGCAGAAGAATGAAACTAGACCCCATACCTCTCACCCTAAACAAAAATCAACTCAAAAATGAACCAGAAACTTAATTGTAAAATCAAAAATAATAAAGATGCTATAAGAAAACAGGAAAAAAGTTTTTAGGACATTGGTCTGGGTAAAGATTTTAGAAATAAGATCTTAAAAGCACAGGCAACTAACGCAAAAATAGGCAAATGTGATTCTATCCAATTAAAAGGCTTTTATACATCAAAAGAAACAATAGAGTGAAAAGCTAACTTACAGAATGGAAGACAATATCTGCAAATTACCCCTGTAACGGGGTGTTAATATCCAGTATATGTAAGGAATACAATTATCTCAACAGCAAAAATACTATCTGATTAAAAAATGGGCAAATGATCTGAATAAACATTTCTCAACAAAAGACAAAAATGACTGAAAATTATGAAAAAATTTTCAACATCAGTAATCACCAGGGAAATGCAACCAAAAGCACAGTGAGGTATTATCTCACCTCAGGATGGCTATTGCCAAAAAGACAAAAAGTAACAAATTCTGCTAAGGATGCAGAGAAAAGAGAACTCTTACACCATGCACACTGTTGGTGGGAATGTAAACTAGTACAGTCACTGTGGAGAACAGTATGGAGGAACCTAAAAAATACAAATAAAAATACCACATGATCCATCAATCCCACTGCTGAATATTTATTCAAAGGAAAGAAAAATACTATATCAAGGAGACATCTGCACTGCATGTTTATTGCAGCACAAGAAACAATTCACAATAGCTATGCTATGGAATCAACCTAGGTGTCCAGATGGATGGGTTAAGAAAATATGGTATATACACAGTAGAATACCTTTCAGCTATAAATAAAGAATAAAATCCTGTCATTTGTGGGATGGAACTGGAAGACATCCTGTTAAGTGAAATAAGCCAAGAACAGAGGGTGAACAACACGTTTTCATTTGTGTGTGGAAGCTGAAAAAAGTTGCTCCTATAGAAGTAAAAAGTAGGTACAGGGAATGCTATAGGTATTAATTATAACAGGAAAGGAGGGAGAGAGAAGATTTTTAAAGAATACATAAGGCAACTATGTAATAGAAGGAATATGTTTTAGTGCCCTATACCTCTGTAGGATGAATATAGTTAACAATAATATATTACGTAGTTTCAAATAGCTAGAAGGAGGATATTAAATGTTCCCCAAACAAATAAATGGTAAACATTTGAGATGATAGTGAAAAATAAAATCCTAAGCCCTATCTCAACCAAGAGGACCCCAGAGAAATCTTAAAAACTGACAGGATGGATGGACATGACAGGATGGAAGGCCAGACATGCCTTGTTCTCCCCTCTCTTGCTAACTGTCATTGGGCTTTCTTCCCTATGGGCTAAACAGAACCAGCCCTTTTGGAAAGACTTGCTCTGCTGCTGATTCTAACTAAACACCTACGGCTGCTCCTTACTTTTTGCAGTTTTGATATACTGACCAGCATTTCTTCCTCATAAGAGATCACTGGCCACAGAATGGTTCTGGCCAGTCTACGAAGATTGTGCTGTTAGGATTTTCATGTCCTCTGCTTTACCTTCTGCGTCAAAGGGCTGGAAACTCCACCTTTAATTATGCTAATGTGGCCATTTTTGTCCATTGGCCTCATGAAACTGCATAAAGCTCAGTTTGTGCGTGTTCATATTACTCCTTTCATAAATATGCATGACTCCTCCGATAGCTTATTAAGTATGTGTATCCTGCCCTCCCACTCAGCATAAATTTCTGTTCCCTTTATCATTCCCTGGAAGTGCTTGCTCTTGCCTTCTGGCTGGAGGCAATGCTTCGGAGCCTGCAAGATTGGTCAGTCTGCATGCAGGCTGCATCCACTTATGATAGACAAAATCCTCCTTTCCAAATTTATAAGCCCCACATTCTTCAGTTGACAATGGATATTCTAATTATGCTGATCTGATCTCTATACATTATATATATTGAACTATCACTATGCTCTCCGTGAATATTTTCGATTATTTATCAATGAAAGAAAAAGAATATGGAAATGAGAAAAATCAAAGAATCTATAAAGAAACTAAATCACACTTTCTTTGAGCTTTAGTTACCCTGTATTTCACACTGTCATGACCATATTAACTTAACTTTGTGAGAAAAAAATATCTGTACTCCTTTGTGTGTGTCACCACTACAAAAATAACCTCACATCAGTAGTCACTTTGCTCATAAGATGTGTTTTGGTGAGCTAAAAACAAAGTCTAATCCTATTTTTTAATCCCAGGCAATTATCCTTTATTGTATGACTTCTCTAGTTTCTCAGTGTTCCTACCAAATGAAAAAAGAGTTCCCCGTGAGCACATGTAAATCCTACACTAGTTTTTAGTAAATCTGTCTGGTTGACAGCCTGCTCTCTGGCTCTTAGCGTGCTCTTGCTTGAGGAATGACCAGACACACCAATAGCAAGACAAGCAAGAAGTGAAGTTTCTTGAGCAAAGTAAAGGCCCTCTGTCCTAACAGGATTATGTCTGGGTCCTGTTTTATATTGTCTGGGCAGGACCCTGCTGTATATGGTTCAAAAGTCACCATGGAACCACTTTGATGAATAGTTGAAAGTGAACATAATTTAAGTCTTACTGAGTTTATGGATCTCCTGTGAGCCTCTCTGAAAGTCCACTTGAGGGGAGTAAACAGCAATCCAGATTTAAGCTAATGACATGGTAATTAACCTAAGGTCACTTCAGGTCAGCTTCCAGACCCTATTGCACCAGCTGCTTAGGCTGCAGCCTGGGAAAACCCCCGCATTCTTTTGCAGTTGGCTTTCTGATTACTGACTGGCACATTGGCAAGGTGCTCCCTCCTCCCCTAGGTGTGGAGATTGCTCTGCTTGGCACCAAGGTAGGCACAAACCTTTGTCCCTGGGAAAGCCAGAAGTCCCTCACTATCGCCTAACAAATTTATCCCCATTTTTCTTTTGGATTACTACAAAATTAAATTATTAGAAATCACTTAAGATGATATAGAATTCTTTAAATTTCCATGTAAATATGGAGACTGTGCAATAAATGAATGAACGCTGAATTTAGACACCAAATACTTGGATTCGAGCCTCCCCTCTGTACTCAGTTGCTGTATGATGCTGAGCAAACCTCTGAACCTCTTTGCAACTGGGTTTCCTCATTTTAAAGATCTTTATCTTAACACATCCGTTGGAGGATTAAATCAAATGACCATGGCAGTGACCTGCTGTAATGCATGTGTCACTTTTCACTCACAAGGCACTTCTCTCTTATTACCTCTGCTCCTGCCTAGCACATAGTCGCAGGTAGATTAAAGGTCCACACCTTCTCTTTTGTCTCTGATTGAAACAAGTTAAAGCATAACAACATGGAATTATAGAATAGAGAGAATTAGTCCCTGTTTAAGTGGTCTGAGCTCTAACATTAGGGAATGTTAATCCAGTGGGCTCTACACAAGACTTCTCTTCCTGGGAACATCTGAGTGCTTGGCCCAGCTTGAAGAAGCCCCCTGTGGAACCATAGAACCATACCCTGCTTGTCTTCTCCACTTATAATTAGAGGCAGGATCATTTGTGCAGTCCATTTCTGGAATGAATCTTCTTAAACTATTGAGAATCTCAACCTAAACAAGTGTTTTCCAGAAAATACACTACCAATGTTAGTATATGGCATTAATTGAAATGATTTGGTAAGAGGGAACATTTTTTATATATAGATATATTTTTTCTCTGTCAGCTTATTTAACAGTCATTATGTTTAAAAAATAATCATGAGATTCTACCTGGATATCCTCTGAGCTACGCCCATCCTCATTAAATTCTGTGAGCAATATCTGGACCCCAGGACTCCACACATTAAGCCCTGATTAGGCAGCATCACAAATAAAGAAATTACCTAGTATGGCTCTGCAATGTGAAACCAGGAAGTGGGATCTTATACTTTGGATGAAGTAATGCACCACAGCCTCATTATAAGTGTCACCCTGCTTGTGAAGGGAGAATAGGACAGGAGGATACAAAATAGACAAGTTGACAGTAGTGCAGAGAGCTTCAGGAACTGTGCCAGAGAGAGGCTGAACTTTGCTTGCCAGCTTCTGCCAGTTGACATCAAATTTGGCCCCAGTCCTGGCTTCCCAGCTTTCTGGTTCTCCCGTTTTTGCTTTAGTCACATTTCCCATAACAAGTTCATGTTTGTGCATTGTAAGAAGGACACCACTGAAAGATAGTTCCAAATCAAGGCTTGTAAGCTTGTAAATTGAAGGCTAAAATCATAGTTAAGAGGAGACAATTTAGGGAAGAAAGATCCAGCATTTTCAATAGGGCCTTTGATATCGTGAATCTTTTCCCTAAATGTTATGGCTTCAGAAAGATAACTTCCAAAGTCAGATTATGTGACTCTCTGAAGAGAATAAAACCCTGCCTAGAATGTACTCGTGGATGGGAAAAGTAACAGAACCTCTGGGCAGCTGGGGGTGGGAATGGAACATTTTATCTCTGCTTCAACCCGAATAACACTCCTGCTACTCCACTTTCCCTTTCCTGTTTGCGTGACTAAAAAGCCCTGAGCTCAGTTAAGGATAATGGAGTTAAATCAGTTTTCTATCCGAATAATATTAAAGTAATGATGTATGGTACATACAAAAAAAAAAAAAAGGAACTGCTTTGTCTAGTGAAATGTATTCCTTTCTGCCCTCCCTTCTGTGTTGGAGCAATGAAGCCATGTTTTGCAGAGAGATGCGTTCTTTTCCTTTTTCCATATGCTCGTATCTGTCCACTTCATGTTGGCAAAACATTACGGAATTCTGTTTCCAAACATCAGAACTGTTTCTTCTGCAACAGTAACTTCCAGGTCCTGCCACGGAATCCAGGGAGGTGGAAGGAGCCTGGGAAACAGCCTGCTGAGCAAATGATTAATTAATGTAACGCACTTTAAAAAGTACTCACAATTAAAATGCTTTATTGGACAGCAAGATGAAATCATTCACAGAATTTTGGCTCCACATCGCTCAGCAGGCATGGCTCCTTAAAAAATAGTGTTTTGAACTAATCATTAATGGTCTATAATGTAAATGTTGAATTTCATGAAGAAAATGTTGGTTTTTTTCCTTTATTACCTTCAAAAATTGAACTGTTTCTGATGTTTTCATGAACTCACTGAAACCAGTGTTTGGAGCCAGGAAGTGAAGTCTGGTCAGGGCCGCCTGGTGTGGCGAAGCAGGCGCACCTCCAGGGAGTGTTAATCAACCTGGGCTGTTGCAACTGTGTCCCAGGAGTTGTGCAAGGCAGTATCCCTGGACAGAGAATTGTTTTAACAGTACTTTTGTGGCAGTTGTCCCCAACCTTTTTGGAACCAGGGACTGCTTTCATGGAACACAATTTTTCTACGGACCAGGGGAAGGGAATTGGATTCTCAAAAGGAGCATGCAACGTAGATCCCTTGCTAGCACAGTTTACAGTAGGGTTTGCCCTCCCATGCCAATATTGCCCCTGATGTGACAGGAGACAGAGCTCAGGCGGTGATGCAAGCGACGGGGGAGTGGCTGTAAATACGAAGCTTTGCCAGCTTGCCCCTCCACACCCCACCTGCTGGGAAGCTTTGCCAGCTTGCCCCTCCAAACCCCACCTGCTGTGCGTCCCGTTTCTGAGGTTTCTAACAAATCACAACTGGTTTCTAGAGTCCACAGACTAGAACCAGTCTGCCGCCACGGGGTTGGGGATCACAGATGGGGATCTCATTTTTCATATTGTTTCTCTTTGTACATAGGGCTTTCCTCTCAGTGTATTTGAAAACAAACTTTAGGCCATACTTATTTTTCATCTGCAAAGGATTAGGCAAAAACAGAGCATCTTTCTCTATTAGTCTGTGGATTCCCTGGGAGCCAAATCACTTTTTCCTTGTCAGTGCTTAATACACAAGTGATGAATGAATAAGAAAAACAATGTCTTGGTGGAGTAATTTATTCCTTGTGTCTAAGAATGCTGAGGAAAGTTGAGAGCGAAATAGAGAAATTCTGGGTTCTCTTCCTAGATGCCGAATATGCCAGACACTCTGAGGTATTGCAGGAAGTTGCAAACTTGAAAAATTAAGCACAATTTTTACATATTCAGAATGCTACTTTTGCATGATGCTTATAAGATTTTGAAATTCTGTTGCTATTAGAATAAAATGGTTCATATAACTTTTGAGTATTCTTTTTTCCTGGTGAGAGCCCTAGATGGAATTATTAATGCAAAAGACAAAGAATCATTAATTCAAAAGGACAAACATTTGAGTGTGCATAATGTAATTTAAATAGCTTGGTAAAGAAGTGGTGATTCCTGCTCTAGAAGAAATTCATTTTCATAATTTTAGAAGATTGCTTATGTTTTACACTGTTAAATAATCAAAACCTACTATTTTTTCAGGAATTAGGTAGGAAATGCAGATGATTAGGTTACAAGGCAGTGATGTTTATTTAGCAAATTCATTTTTAAATGGCTTAAATGCATGACTGCCAAAAGCAAGAAAGAAACTAATGGCTGTATTACAGACATACACATATACACTGTGCACTTATGTATACACTAATATATACATTATATGTATTAATATCAATTGTACATATACACATATAACTTATACAATGTACACATACATAAAATTTTATATACATATTCAAGTAGACACATATGTGTTGAGTATAGACCTTGAGCCCACAGGTATGAAATAAATGTTTTCCTTTGTGGTTCTCTAGCATACTGTCTACCCCTAAAATTTCTAGGAATTACTCATTCAATTGTTTGTGTTCTTCACAAGCTTGTAGGTTCAATGAGTAAAGAAATTAACACCTTCATTCAGCCTCCCTGGACTAAATCTTGGCCCTATTATTTACAAGCTCTATCACTTTGAATGAGTTATTTAATATGACTGTGCCTTAGTTTCTTCATTTGTCAACTGAGGATCAGGCACAAAAATAGTAACTAAGTCATACTCCACAGTGAGAATTAAATGACATTTTAAATATAAAACACAAAACAATAGAACATTTATTAAATGCTTAATACATATTAACACTGTATATTCCCAATGTACTATGATATGTTTTCATGACAAAATTCAGTAACCGTTCACTGAATAAATCACATTTCCCATTAAAATAATGGATGCTTAGGACTGGGTAGCATTAGAACAGATAAGAAAGAAAGAAACAAACAACCCATACTTTATCACTGAGTTATATTAGAATATCATTGGGGAAGAAAAAATTTTAGTCATAATTTATTTTACAAAAAGGTATGATGAATGGTGATCGAGTGGTTATGTGTTGGCAAACGGTGGGTATCAATTCAGAAGTCAGAGGCTGCATTGGTCTGCAAGAGTGAAGTTGAAATGGGGGACGTGAACTACACAAATAGTATAGTTGACACACAACCAAACACACACACACACACACACACACACACACACACACACACACTCACAGAGAGAGAGAGAAAGAAGGGCTCCCTGCATACAGCAGCCAAGATGGAGCGATATTATAGGCTGAGTGAGTGTGAATCCCTCTGGAGGTAAAATATTCCTCAGTTGTTTATTAAAACAGCCCTTTAACCCCCCATTGGAAATTCAGTAAATGCTGAATTACTAAGTAATATATTTTGCCCCAACTTAAGAGATGTATCATTAGAGAGAAAGTAAGAAAAATGAAGAGAACAAACACATACGGAGCTTATTAAAGTTTTGTTTGGTTCCTTTTCTTCTTGCTCTTCTAAGAAAAGAGATCAATGGTAAACAATTTTCTACAACTTTGCTAGACAGCAACCTTTTCAAAAAGTTAGCCATGACTTTTGTGGCTTTTCTCTGTACATTTATCTTTATACTGAGTAGAAGCACAGAATCACTGATGTCCTTCTATTTATTATTAATATATTCATCTCTATCTTTCAAAACTCTGAATCTCATAATAATCCTCCACTTGCTTCGTTTATATAGCAGTAACAAAACATATTTTTTCAGTCCAGTGTGTAATAAAATTTGGGTTTTGTCTCTAAATATCTGTCCAACATCACTTCAAATAAAATAAGTTGGTACTTTCAGGGTCATCTAAATAGCTCAGTAATTTTCTGACAACTTCCTATTTTTGATTCGCTTTTAATGAATTAACAAAAACTAATTACAGTAGAACCTATGTCATTGAACTCTTCCCTACATTGACTACCTCCTTACATTGACTTAGTTTTCATAGACTGGTCATGCACCACATGTCTATCAGTACAATAGTCTAGCTGTTTATGTTGACCACCTCTGTAAGTTGATTAGGTTGTTACAGCCCCTTGGGTGGTCAACTTGCAGAGGTTTTACGGTAATTATCAAGCATGTTAAGAAACAATAGCTTACCAAGCAAACAAACAAATTGAAAGATGAAAACAAACAAAACCCCAAATGTGTGTAGATACAGTGTTGAGAGAGGATTGTATTTTAAACCTTGAAAAAAAGACCAGTCGGGTTGGAATGTAGAAAACAAAAGGTAGAAAGGAGGGAGTGTGGGGCTGTTGGCAGCATCATATAACAAATGACTGCATTGGACATGCCAAGGCATTTTTATTTCAATCTTCCAATATGGTGTTATCAAAAGCTTTTAAGAAAGGTATGCTTTAAGTTTAAAAAAAAAAATCATGCTGGCTGCTGTGTGTACAATTAGTTTATGAAAATAATGAAAAGGAGGGCAAGATCTGGCAGAAAGCAGTTTAATCAGGTGGGCACTGATTATGATTTGGATGACCATGATGCTAATTAAACTGGGAATAAGTAATTAGATTTAAGATAGATTTGAGGTTATAAGTAGCATTGTTGGGTTCGATATTAGGGGGTGAAAAATAGAGAAATCACGATGAGTTCAGTCTTGTGGCTTAAGCAGTTTGGTTAATTGTGGTACCATTTGCTGATGTGGGGAAGCCTATAGGAGGCAAAAATTTCAAAGAGTGAAAAATTATCAAGACTAAAGTCAAGAATAGTCAAAAGTCCCTCATGGAACATATTATGTATTTGTGATTTCTAAAACTTCTCTAGGCTTTGATAAGACATTTTAATATATATGAGCTTACTGCTGAGATAAGAAGCTTAGTATAAAAATTTAAGTTTGGGAAATGTAAACATATAGATTGTGTTTAATGTCATTGGGATATATGGGAATCATTTAGGGCCAGAGCTGAGTTACAGAACAAAATCTCAGATCAAGCTCTACCAACCCAAACATTTCCCACAAGCATAGGTAGGGTGAAACTGGGATATTAGTCATCATGGAAGCCAATGTAACAACATGTGTACAGAAGGAGAAAATGTTCAAAAAGGAAAAAAAAATATGTTCCTTTGATTTTGTAACATGCATCATCAGTAGCAATTTAGATAAGAATTATTTTGATCAAGTAATAAAGATAGAGTTAAAAAATTGATTAAAAGGATATGGAAGAAGAGGAAGTCAAAAGAGTGTTAACAGGTTTGGCTAAGCAAGGGAATAGATTTATCAGACAGTAGCTGTAACGTCATGTTCTGCATAACACTTTTCATTTATACTATTTTAATTACTACAAACTATGCAAGGAATATTTCTGCTTTCCCACATGCTGATACTTAACTTTGCTTTTTAATGAGCAACTTCTTTATATTTTAATGGTGGTGTTTTAGGCAAGAACTATATAAACCAACCATGGATGTGCAAATTGGTAATAAATACTGACAACTCACATGTAAATTACACTTTAATTGACTGAACTTTATGGACTCTTAACATTAGTTTCAAATGTAGTATCCTAGAACATTTGAGGATGAGCCAAGATTTTTTCTACTCAGAACCTTGATTTCAATTTTACTCCTTTTTTTGTCTGATACTCTGTCTGCTGGATGCATGTTTAAAAGTTGCATCCCTTCTCTGGTTTCCGGTTGGTGCACTTGAGTAATATATATTGATGACCCCACAATGCCAGAGAAGGAAATGTGGACTCATTCATGATTTGTTAGTTAGCTATTCATAATATTATGTGCCTCTAAAAAAGATAATGAAATTCTCCTCAGAATCCCTATCTTTTCACATTGTCAAAGCTATTTAAAACCTACTGTGGTTAGTCTCTAATTTATCATTTACTTCACATACACACAAATTGGTTCTTCTAAATAATGTAAAAAAGATTAAACAGTGTTAACAAATTTTTAATTTACTATCACTCAGATCCACAATTCACTGTTTAATCACCAAAGAGGAACAGTTGCAGTCATGCTATAATAAAATATAGCATTCTTAGGTATTCTGCTAAATTATCTACTGAGAAATTTCCATCTATACCAGAACTAACTGCCCATGCATAGGGAAAACTGGGGGGCTTAGAATTTATTTGAATGACACTCTAATTCTTTAAACTATTGCTATATTTTAAAGAGGTGCTTTCTGTCAGTCCAAAGGTATCAGGCTTATATTCTTATTAATTCAAAGATTTCCTAACTGTGCTTTACTAGGTTAGTAGAATGCCCAGTAGGTGGCACTGTACTAAGGGTCTGCACAGAGACGCCAGAATCTTGCCCCACAAAACCCAATTTATATATATGGAAACAGTCATTGAAGTCAAACTGAATTTCAGTAGAGATTTTCAACACCATGCCAAAGATTTAGGTTGACTGTTAGTTATATACATCTTATTTCATCATGTATATTCTTTGCTTTATCTTTATTGCCTTATCTTTATTTCTCTGCTATTTCTCTATGGGTCTTGACTTCAATCTTCAAATAAACATTATCCGACTTTAGATATCAACTTCAGCCCCTTAAAAATTATCTAATCAAATATTAAAATTACTTCATCCTTGAAAATGTTTCTAAAAATCACTTGTTTAGGTTAGTCCATCTGGAAGATAAATTTTTCCCGCATTCTACCCATATTCCTTTGCTTATAGCTTTTAGTCTGAGTCATGCTCTAGGCATAAGAAGTAATGAAAGTGGAAGTTTGTTACATTTATTTGCTTGCTTGACTGCTGCCCAAATCTTAATAGTTCTACTCTAATTTTCTTCATATTTTTGATGTATTGACTCAACGTTATCTTCAAAACTATTGCAGTACTGATGTTACCATTTATAAAATAACAGATAACTCAGAAATTCACTGTGTAAACTATAAAACTGAGCAATCATTCATTCTGAGGAGATGATGCATTCATGAAGACCAGCACATGGCAAGAGGTTCACACTTTGTGCCAAAGGGAAAATTGATTTAATGTCCACCATTAAAAGATGCTGCTCCAATGTGTGGGGTAGTTAGATGCATTAGAGATTATAGGAAATGGCATCATTCACCCTGAAGTCACCATCTGAAACAAATTGAGAGTGACTAGAAGTAAATAGCATAAAATAATGGTACATAAATTTTTAGTGTAACGTCATGAAGACAATTTTCACTTTTCAGTATTTTGTTTGCTTATTGCTCATTATCTATGGCTAATATTTTTATATTGCTTCTATCATCAAAGTCAGGACATGTTTGAGAGTGAAAACCAGTACTAAAATAACTAACACTGCAAAGGTATAATTTTTTGAAAATATATACAAATGTATTTGTATATTGTTTCAACTGCAACTTCTATTTCAACTAGAAAATATTACAATTTATTAACATGTAACTAAAAATAATGGGCACACCAATATCAATTACATCGTCTCTCAATAAGTTTCTTTATTTAGAAAGGACATTGTTGTATTAAAGACGTGCTATGTCAAGTTATACATTCATATTTTACAAGTAATTACTACAAAAAGGCAATAACTGTATCTTTATTGTTAAACATTTATAGGGTTTACAGTAGGATTCATAACAGTATTAGGAGTTCAATACTTCTTATGATGGATGGTAAACACACTCTTAATATTCCTATCATAATTTTCATATCTCATTATGTTGGACATGGTTTATTTCCATTGTAGGATTCCTGAATTTAAAATTTGCAAACAGCCAATAAGTAGGACATTTGCTGTCACACTTGCCCTATGTCAAGTACTATTAGAGTAGCTGCAGATATTTTTGTAACTGGAAAAATAGAAAGTAAGCTTAAAATAAATGTACATATTTTTGGATTTAGTTGTATATAGTTTAAATTTAAAATATATTTTTATAGGAAATGATATTATATATTATTTTCATAAGAAGTGGTAATCTAAAAATACATAGCCAAAATGTAAAAATGTTTAATTAAATTATTGCTATTTATTCCAATGTAGGAATGGTTATAGGAATATGCCCGTACTACCACCTACTCCAGACATACAAGTGCCAGTCCAAAGTTTTTACCAGAAAGTAAATGTTTCCTATAATATCACATAAGTGAGATTTAATTAAACTAAAATGCTTCTGCATACCAAAAGAAATAATCAAAAGTAAAGAGACAACCTGTTGCATGGGAGAAATATTTGGAAACTATTCTTTAGTCAGGGGGCTAAAATCCAGAATTATAGGAAATTCAAACAACTGGGGCGAGGGGAGCAAATAATTTCATTGAAAAGTAGGTAGAGGATATGAATAAACATTTTTCAAACGAAGACAAACAACCAGCAGAAATGTTGAAAAGTGCTCAACATCACTAATCATCACAGAAATGCAAAGTAAAATCAGAATGAGGTATCATTTTACCCTAATCAGAATGGATATTATTTAAAAGGCAAAAAATAAGAGATTTTGGCAAGGAGCCAAAAAAATGAAACTCTGATACATGGTTAAGGGTAACATAAACTAGTAAAGCAACAATGCCAAACAACATGAAGATGCCTCAAATAAATTAAAAATTGAATTACCATTTGGTCCAGTGATTTACTCAAAGCAAATCAATAAAGCAGAAGGACACCTGCACTTACATGTTAATGGCAGCACCGTTTCCAACAGCAAAGATAAGGAATCAACTTAAGTGTCCATCAATGGATGAATGGATTAAAAAAAAGTAGTAAATGGGATACTATTTGACCATAGAAAAGAATGAAATCATGTCATTTGCAGAAACATGGATGGAACTGGAGGTCATTATCATAAGTAAAACAAAGCACAGAAAGTCAAATATTATATGTCCACCCTTATATGTGGAAGCTAAACAGTTTGATCATATGTAAGTAAATAATGGAAAGATACATAACAGAGACTGGGAAGACTAGGAGGATGAAGAGAAATGGTTAAAGAATATAGAAATGCAGCTAGATAGAAGGAATTATTTAATGTTTCATAGAGTAAGGTGAGTATGATTAATAAAAATGTACTTGGTTGTTGAACATCCCAAATATCCTGACTTGGTCACTAGGCACTATAGACATATAACAAAATTTCACATGTACCCCATGAATTTTCAAAAATAAGAACAAAAGTAGGAGGATAAGAAGAACCAGGTATTTAAAGGCATGAGCCATAAACAGGTATATGGAAAATTATTCCACTCATTAAGTATATAAAATCATAAAGAGAGAATTTGTCATTGGCAGCTCATTGAAAAAAGAGTATTCTCCTGCAAAAATATGATCTATAATGCAATGCTCACTGACATAAATGTAACCTGTGATTTTTTTTATTTTTGATAAGAATTATATGAAATAGATTTTATGAAATTTCAGAAAAATGTGTCTCATCACTAAAAGATTTCATACATGTGTTTTAAATAATTATAAAAACAACTAATTTCACTCAACCATAATAAAGGAAGGTTGAATAATCTTTTCATTATCTACAGAAGAAGATATTTCAAGAAATAAGAAATAAAATTAAGAAAATAAAAATAAAAATAAGAAATTAAAGAATAATACAATACAAAATCTAGGGGAAAAGTGCTGTATAACTTAGGTGGTTAAGTAATAATCTTTTTTCTTCTAGATGTTATTCTAAATTTTTGTCAACTATTCTTAAGTTAAAATTTGATGTGATTTCTAGCTTTAGTATGGTCATTTTTATACTTATTTTGTGTTTGTTTTTAAGAGAGTCCCATGGTTTAATTACTTCTGAAATATTCCTGGAAAACTGTATTCTGGAGAGCAATACATAGCCATCTTAAGTCTTGGCCTAATCTATGACTCAGTGATTCTGATCCTGGGAATCTCTGTTCATCAATACTTTATTCAACCTCTGACTTCTCCATTGTATTAAGTAGCTAAGAGGTATCCACAATTGGGAAAGTAGATGGAAAAAATGTATAGATGTACATCCCAATGTACTACTTAGCAGTTAGAATAAGCTAGATATCCAAATGACAACATGCATGGAATTTAAAAACATACTATTGAATGGATAAACATTAATAATTTGATTTCTCACAGTCATACATTTTGAAAAAACCTGCACACAGAAAAGTACAGACATGAAATCCATTTTAATGGTTGTTTATAGAAGGAATGATGAATAGGAGCAAATGACAGTATACAATAAAGCAGTTTTATTGTGATAATTTTCCTGGAACTGATAAACAGAATTTTTCTAAAATGTGAGAATTATTGACTCACACTCCTTCACCTAAAGTCAGAAAGAAAAAGAAAAAAAAATTATTGATTTGTTATCACGAGAATAAATGTTGATAAGTTGCATCTATGCACTTGTAGTGTGTTATAAAGGTAATTATTCATGGCCCTTAGTATACAAAATTACATAATCTGCAATAGATAATTATGAAACATAATCAAAATAGATTACTAAAAAATATACAAATAAAAAAATGTATATAATCTACTTTCTCTCTCTTTTTCTTAAATTCTTATAGTCCTTAAGATCAAGTTTTAATTTTTTCCCTCTATTTCTACTTTTTGTGATTTTTATTTCAGCCCCCAAATTCACTAATCCTGAAAATTTAATTCCAGAGCTCTATGAACAAATTCTCACTATATCATTCTATCAGTTCAAACTCAAATAGTACAAAGCTGAACTTAATACATCTTTTGCAAAAATGTCCTCCTTAGCCTAGATACTGAGAGCAACATTATTTGCTAAAAAATTGAAAAACTTTTTGAAACTCTTCCATTAATCAAGACCCAAGACCTGTTTGCTCCACACCTTAACATCTCTCATCTGTTTCCATCTTCACCTTTTGATGGGTCTTTCACCTTAATTTTCTATGTTGTTCCCTTGCCCTTATCAAGTACATCTTCTAGAGTGACAAGTATCATTTTAAAAATAAAAATCTGATTTAAAAAATACATTTAACTCCATTATTGGTTCTAGCCTTCATTTGCAACATCATCACTTATCCCTATAATCACACTTTTAAAAATAATATGCATTTGGATGTATGTGTCTAAATGCATCATATTTTTCATTTCCTACAATTAATACATATGCTCTTTCTTCTATCCTCCACATTCTGAGGCTTCTAGATCAAAGGTCTCTAGTGTCTTTGTTGGTCTTTGGTCTCACTTCTTGAGCATAATTAATCAAATACTTCTTTGATCCAGCATGCAGGTGGTGCATGTCTAGTCTATAAAAATTATGTCAACTTAAGGAGGTGGTCAATGTAGGGCAGTGGTCAAGTATGGAGGTTCTAATATTTTTCTCAAAGATGTTCATTTCTCTCCACCTTCAATGCCCTACTCAAGTCCAGAGAATCACATCTTCCACCTATATTGCTGTAGCATTCACCTGACTGGGTTACTAGCTCTGATCTTATCTTCACTCTCATCTATTTTCTACAGTACAGGCAGAATAATCTTTCTAACTAGCTCTAAAAAAATGAAACAAAGTGGTATGTTAAGAATGTATTGCCCTGAGGTAAGTTTTGTGAGGATGAAACAAATAGAGTTTCTTAAAAAAATGGAAAAAATCTCATGTGCCACAAATTTACCTCTCTCATGGAGCTGCATAATGAAGAGAAATTCAAGAGAAAAGAAGAAATGAAATAACCAAAATTAGATCAGAATTAAATGAAATTGAGAACATAAGAACCATTCAGAAGATCAGCGAAGCAAAGAATTGGTTCTTTGAAAAGATTAACAATATTTATAAACCCTTTGCCAGATTAGAAACAGAAAAGTAAGATCTCTAATAACCTCAGTCAGAAATGAAAAAGTGGAAATAACAAAAGATACCACTGAGATACAAAAGAACATCACTGATTGCTACAAAAACTCTATTCCCAGAAATTTGAAAACTTGGAGGAAATAGACCAATGCCTGGAATCACACTACCTCCCTAAACTCAACTAAAAAGAATTAGAAATTTTGAATAGATGAATATCAAGCATCAAAATTGTAACAACAATACAAATCTTTCAAAAAATAAAATTCCTGGACCAGATGGTTTTATAACAGAATTCAAACAAACCTTTAAAAAGGAGCGTGTGCCTATATTGCAAAATCTATTCCAAAACACAGAGAAGAAAGGAATCCTCCCCAACATGTTCTATGAAGCATATATCACCCTGCTAGAAAAAGCAGGAATGGACTCAACTGAAAAGGAAAGCCACAGATTAATATCATTAATGAATATTGGCATAAAAATATACAATAAAATCCTAGCAAACAGAATACAGCTACGCATTAAAAAATTATTCCTCATGATCAGTAGGGCTTTATCTCAGGCATGCAATTTTAGTTAAATATAAGTAAATCCATAAATGTAATTCACCACATAAATAGAAGCAAAAACAAAAACCATATAATCCTCTCAATAGACACAGAAAAAATACTCAACAAAATTCAGCATCCATTTCTGACAAGAAATCTTGAGAAAATAGGCATAGATGGGACATTTCGTGAAATGTCCACCTACAACAAACCCACAGCCAATAGTATAATGAATGGAGGATTTTCACTTACTGATTAGGAATACAGTAAACTCTCTGGATACAAAACCAACATCCACAAATCAGTAGCCTTCACATATACCAATAATGGTCAAGCTGAGAATCAAATCTAAGAAACAAATACCCTTCACAGCAGCCTCAAAGAAAATGAAATGCCTGGAAATATACCTAACAAAGGACCCGAACTACAGAAACCCTGAGAAAAGAAATAGATGTTAACAAAAGGAAAAACATACCATACTATGCTCATGCCAGAGAAGAATCAACATTGTTAAAATGTTCATTCTACCCAAAACAATCTACAGATTTAATGCATTGCCCATCAAAATATCAACATCATACTATGAAGAACTGTTTTAGTAGACTAAATGAGACAGTCAAGCCCATTATCTGACAAAAGAAGATTTCACCATGAAAATTATTAGAGTAACATAAGAACTGTCTCAAAGTCTTAAGTGAAAAAAGGTATTATATTTATTTTCCTTGAGGTAGTAAGCATTCTACATCACAAGTATATGTGAGATTTTGCCTTTTTTGCATTTCAATGTACGATACAGTGCATACTCAAACAAGAAGTTCCAGTGATTATGACTTTGGTAGGAAAAAATAAGAGTTTTAATTTGCTCTATAAGAAAATCCATGTCAATAGCTATGATTATTGGAGCTTTCACTCAACTTACACAAGAAAAATTCACTCTCAAATTATAATGATGGGATTTCCTCTAAACTACAACAAGAACTTTAGCTCTGAGTATATAATATATCTATACTTATATGAAGGATATTTCTAGATAGCATTGACATGTTCTGCTGTCCCCAAAACTAAACAATACAAAAACAACTGAAAAAGTAATAAGGGAATGTGGTAGCCTTTTGAGGTCTTCAACTTGGCTTATGTTTCAGTGCCTATTAAAAATTTTAATAGTTTTGGTAAATAATCATGTACACTGTCTACAAATAATGCATGTTTAAAACAATACATTATTGTTAACCAGTAATTCAAATATTTTAGTGAGATTAGTAAGATATTTTGATTATATATTTTTAAATTTACCAATATCTTCAAATATATGATATAATATTTGTTTTCCAATTAAGAGTTTAAAAGTCTTGCTAAAATATTATTGGAGAAAATGCTATGTAACTTTATTCCTGATAATTAAATATTAATATTTATTCCAAATAATTCTTGATCACCTGATTTCTATTTTCAGCCTTACATATATTGTTTAAATTTTTACTTTCAGGTTCGCAGTTTTTAACATCAAATCTGGATGCAAAATCTCAAAATATTTTATTTCCATGGCAACATATTTAACATCTCTTAATAACTATAAGCCAAAAAGGTTATTTAGTAAATTCTGAGAAGCAGTAACAAATGTTAATTCCAAAATGTAACTATTATTATGTTAATAATAATAGTTATTATTATATTATTATGTTAATTCACAAATGTAACTATTATTCTATTGTTTCCCCAGAGGATTGACAAATGAACTTGTAAAAACTAGAAACTTTACCATTAATTTTGTGCCCACTAGAAAATGTAGGTGGCAGTCCTGCACAAAATGCCATCTCATTAAGTATCATCAAGAGCAAGATATTCTAAGAAGAGAATGTACATCACTAAAATAATAAAGGAAGGTGAACAAAATTTTAAAATAAAAGCCATCGTAGTCATGTATTCTTATATGGTGTAGCAGAATGAAATGAATCAGTGGATTGGTTGGGCAGAACAGGCCACCAGGAGAGAATGAAAATGGTGTGCTGATGGAGCAGAACACGGATGGGGCGTGGGGTGTGTGTAAGAGGAATAGAGAGAGAGCGAATACTATAGTCAGTAAAAACAAAAACAAAACCAGCAAAAACTCATGCATATTTTATATTTTACAAAAGTAACAAGGTGAGCCATGGCTGACAGTAGGTGATGCCTTTACCCACAATAAACCAAGACAGTAGACCCAGGAATTTGTTGTTGCGCCTCTGAAGATGAATGTCTACGAGTAAAATTGAAAAGTATATATCATAAATTTTCACAAAAGAAAGGAAATAGTCTCAAAAACCTACATAAGTTTATCCTATATATTTTCAAATATATTATGTTTGGATTATAACTTAATTAATTTCTTTAATTGTGATGGTTAGCTTGCTATGCCAACAACCCAAGTAATATTGTTTTAGGTTCATTGCATATACTAGTTAAGTTGTTGTTAAAAAATTTTGCCCCATATTTCAGATTTTCCCAAGATTAAGAAATTGTTAAGGGAATGTATGTCCACTGTGCTATATTCCATGAGGTTAATTAGCTGAGGAAATCCAAGAAAATATTATGTTGAAATTCCTGATAGAGTTTGAGTTCATGTGGTCAACATTATTGGTACAACTCATAATATTTAATATGGGATTAATGATTTGAGAATGTTAGTTCACCAACAACTTAAGTAGCAGGTTCTGACGTAAGTGATAACCAGTTTAAGAAGAGAGATTTACCAGTAGTAATGAGGAAATTTTCCCTGTTAATTTAATTCATTCAAACATTTTTTTACCCTGTATTCTGACAGCAATAATGCCTTGGGCTGTTATATGACAAGTAAATGCAGTGACATTATTGATGAAGTGGGACTGATAGAGGCTTTATTTCTCTCCAATACATTGCTAGGAGCAAGCACCCCAGGTCCTCTGAACGATTTTCTAAATGCCCGTGGGACTTTTGGAACATTTGCTACAAGGTGGCAAACCCAAGAAGTTCCTAAAGTTATTCTGCCTTTCAGGGCAAGTAGAAGGAGCCAGTCTGCACATGAGCCACTCAGATGGTAAAATAAATTGAGACAGAGAGTATACCAGGGGCTGTTTAGATTTAGAGATCCAAATTCTTCGACTTTAACTGAATTCTCAGAAAGGAGAAGAGAAAAGAAGTCCCTAAAGATGATAAGAAAGACAGGGTGGGTTCAAACTCTTAAAACATTCTATTCTCAAGACTATATAGACATGGGCTATATATCTAAAAATTGTTTTCAATTGAAAAAAATGACATATTTATTAAAACTTGAAGTATTTCCAAGTTTATGTTTGCTTTTATTTGTTTGTTATTGTGTATGTGTTATCTATTTATTTTACAGTAATAATTTCCATGCATTAATTTATGCAACAATACATTAATTTACTGAATATTAACTCCCCTTCAATCCCAAAGGCCAAAAACAGAAGTAGCAGTCACTAAGCTAGAAAGTGGGCAAATCTCTTAAATTTGCTAATAATGCAGGAATGTGAAATGAAGGGGCTTGGAATAGCTGCTTGGGCAAGCATTAGAAAGCCTGATGGATTTTATTTATGTTACAGAAATGTGCTGGTGAATAATCATAGCAAACAGATCTGCGATCGGAGAATTTGAGGGTGGTGGTGGGCATGAGGTGTGGGTGCTACCAGAGAGATGTCTAGGGGCCTAGAGTACCAAGGTGAAGCCCTCGATAGGATTGTAGCTGAGTAAAACTACTGTTCGGTTTATTCACAAATTACTTCCACTATGCTTAAATGCCATTTGTGAGCTTGGATTTGGATGAAGAAAGGGGCATAATACAGTGATAAGATAATGAGTAAAAGCAAATCTCTAATTTTCTACTTGAAAAAGGACTATCATTGTCTGCGGTTTTCACTTTAACTTGGGCTTTACCTGTACATTTGAGGGAAAAGAAAAAAAAGAAAACCTTAAAACTTGCTGTTCAGGAGAAAATAAAAGTGGGTGGCAGAAGTTGCAAAGAGTAGGATAAAAGCACAAAATCTGTAAGGCTAATAGTCCTTACTTTTACTTAATCTTTTGCCAGAACAAATAGAAAAGAAATAAAAATGAGTGTGATTTATATATTGTGTGACATATGAGTAAGGCACGGCTTTCTCTTCATAGCCTGAGCCGTTGGCATGGTTCCCTGCCCTTGGCTTCTGCTTTTCTGGCTAAATCTTGGTTTAGCTTGTCTCTAGGTTAATATAAGACCACTCCAATTCATCCCCTCCCCCCTTTTATTTTTACCTGCCCTATACTTGTTATTTCCTCTACCACTTTATATTTGTCTAATCAGGAACCATTTATTTTATACTTTAGAAAGTTCACTTGCTTAAAAATGAGTCTGTGAGATCCATGAAAACAGGACCCGTATCTGTCTTGACCAATATTAAGTGCCAAGTGCTGGTAGAGGGCCTTTTGTACCATAAATGGTTATTAAATAACTGAATAGAAAATCAGTAGGCAAGTCACATTCTTTTCTTTCTTTCTTTCTTTCAATCACTCAGTCATATGATGAGCACTTTTCATAATTCTCCTTTATTTGAAACAATATTGTCATTAAAAAGGAAGAAATAAAACCCACACTTCTGTATTCAAGTTATAAAACACAGGAGACCAAGGCTTTTAAACAATGAATTATCCAACATTTTAATACATCACTGAGCCTTAACCCAAAGAATTCACAAATGACTTCCTTTTGCTAACACATTTCTTCTGTGTTCTTTTCTTTTTTTTTTTTTTAATTTTTCCTTAGAGTATAGGAAAAAGAAGTGTTTCTATTTTGTTTAACTCTCAATAAATTCAGCAATTCAGAGGAAGCTTGCCTGCACTCAATTTTATCATCCCTGAGATAAGGCAAGGTTGAGTCGTTAAATAACACATCTCTCACCTGTTGCTTTGTTCATTAGGAAAGACACAAAGACCCCTACAGTAAAGATCAGACTTTAGAGAAAAATGAATTATTTATTATCTCTGAAAAAACTTCTAAAGAGCATACACTGGCTTTCTTTATAACATTCCTATCTTCTGTTTAAACACAAAAAATATAGAAATATGCCTTTCTAAGCTTCACATACCAAGATATCCTTTCTTCTACTCTCTGGGAGAGGAGGCAGGTAGGAAAACTGTGAAGTTCAAGAAACCTAAATGCAGAAAATCTTAGAAGTCTAAATAGAAGTTTCCCAAACTAGTTCTTGAAAGATACTCTCTACAGAAGCGAAAAAAAATTTTTTTTGTTGGCAAAGATGTTTGAGAAACATTATATAATATATCCCTTGCTTAGATTAATGATACACAGACATAGAATAAAACTCTAAAAAAATGCTACAGGAAAAGAAATATGTTTAATTTTGGTGACAGGATAAATTTTGAGGTTTTATTTCATTTTTGATTGACTGAAATGTCCTATTCCCCTCATTCAGGGAAGTAGCCAGATTCTTTCTAATTTCTCATTTCTTGGAGCAAAGCTGAAGATGCTTTAATTTCTTTCTCTTTGTGAAAGCCTAAACTTATTAAAGGAAGTATGGCAAGTGTTCTAAATGTGTAAAGTGAAAGTCTGGAACAGAGATATAAATGAGAAATTTCCTAGACTGAAAATCAGACTTGAAATCTTTAGGTCCTGGTTTTGACAGGAATGGATGTCTCATTGCTGACATTACTCTTCATAGATGACAAAACCTAGAAGGCAGAGGCTGCATGGTGGACCATTTGCCCAAGGTGTTAAATAGTAGAGAAATTTAAAACTGTGCCCCAAGGTTAGACAAAAGCTATGGAGTAGGCATGGAGACCTTGTGAGTTGAGGCAGGCAGAACTCTCACAGCAGCCCTTATGACTGAGCACATGTAATACCCACACCTAATCTGGAACCCATCTAAGCCACTTGTGTTCTTGTGCAATCTGGGTTATAAGCAGGTAGTAGAGACCTTGATAATAGCTACTGTTGACTTTCCTGCTAAACTAGCAAGATAGGTAGCTCAAAATTTACTTTAATCTGATTTTTATAATAGATTATTTCTTGTCCACTTGAGTTCATGACACTAGATTCAGAACTATTGTACTTAGATTCTGTCTGAATCTTCTTAAGTGATGAAAATTAATTCACATAGTTCCTGACACATTAAAGGGAATCAAGTGTAGTAAATGAAGAAAAAAAAAAAATCCCATGCAACCACTGGTCCATAAAGCATGTTTGGGGATTGCAGCTATATAGCATGTGTCGGAAAGGATTTCCTCTGTTGGAAATGTGTGTTGCCACACTGCAGCAGTCCGCTCTACTATCCCTCCAAAGGAAAATGCTCATATTCCAACCAGATAGACAAAGAAAGAGACCCAGCACAAGGTGGCCTCTGTGGCATCATTCATTTTTCAAATACTCTAGGGTGTTCCAGTCTCTCTGTGTGTCTTTGTTGGGCCAACACAGGGAGCCCTTTGCTTTGGGGCTCCCCCCCCCTTTTTATTAAATCATAGCTGTGTACATTAATGCAATTATAGGGTACAATGTGTTGGCTTTATATACAATTTGAAATACTTTCATCAAACTGGTTAACACAGCCTTCACCTCAATTCTTAGTAATTGTGCTAAGACATTTATATTCTACGCTTAGTAGATCCTTAAGGGGAGCAATTTTAGTAGGTGGCCCATGGCTAAGGCTGAAATATTATGAGCTAGAACACATCAATATACTAAAATTTAAAGTTAGCAGCACCAACTTTGGAGCCAGATTTCCAGATTCAAATTGTAGATTTGCTACTTAATTGATCCAAACAAGTTACTTATGTTTATTCATCTGTTTGTAGTTATGAGGACAGTAATAATACTGATGGCAATTCTTATGTGGATTAAAAAAATCAAGATATGCAAAATTCTTACAAAAGAATTGACACATATTAAACATCATGCACATTTTAATTTTTATCGTATGTATGTACTTAATCCATACAGCTAAATTTCACTATTTCAAAACCTTACATTTTCTTTGCCATCATTTTTTTTTTTGAACTACCTTAGGGTAAAAATGAAAATTCCTGAAGTTTTCTTCTATTAAAATCGCATAAACCAAATCTAAAGCTATTTTTAGAATCAATACATTTAGTAGAATTTAAGCTGAAAACTGGAAGAAACACCTCTTTATAGATGCATAGAAGGATCTTTCTATGAGTAATATTTAACCTAAGTGAGTTGATGTTAAATCAATGTCTGGAAAGTTTCTGAGTATAGTTCAATACTACATCAGCAGAAATTCCATTTTAAGTAAAGAATGAGAGATTCCTAAAGCTATTTAACATTTTACAGTGCTGTCATAGTGCATCATCACAAAGAAATTTGGTCCAGGTGCTGCAGTAATTGTGATACAAGGGGAAAGTTCACAGCTCACTGACTGTCAAATGTGAATTTCCATATGCAAAGTGATTTAAATCTGTAAAACTGTACAGTAAAAGAATGAGTGCTCTTGATGGAGCTTGCATTGGTATTCTACTGCCTATATTTTAAGTATCTTTTATAGCTTTCTGAACTTTCTTTTAAAACAATCTTTTAAAAAGCAAAATATTTCATACTCTACAATAAGGATACAAGCTATAATATTATCAAATGTTACAATAAAAATAAGAGTTAAGCAATTTGAAGATGATCACATTATTGTTCCAAAACTTTACTATTAAATAAAGTAGGTGATTTATATTTGGGATATATCTCAATTTAAATACCACTTTTTTAAAAATTAAATTTTATTTTCACCAGGTATGTATTTGCTGAGATTTTAAAATGAGAAAGTCAATGGAAAATTAAATGTAAGTAAAATTTCTCTCAAATTTCCTTTCCATTAAGAGATAACTATATTAAACATGTTTCTAAATTTTTAGGAATATCTGTAAGGCATAAAATTGATTTCTTTCTAAATCTGGAGATAAAAAAAAGTTGAGATTTTATCCAATAAGTTTTGTGTTTTCATATCAATTCCATTTTCTTGCATTCATAATCAAAAATAAAAAATGAAATATAAAATTATGTATCAAATCTGGTGATATTTTAGATTTTCAGTTACGAGGACCAAAGAAAACCAAAGTATAATAAGCCCATCAGAATATTTTTCATCCTGCTTTTTTGACATCTGTTATACTTTCAAATTTGCAGAAAATAGTACATAGAAATATAGGTTTCATTTGCTTTATGGCATTTTCTACCCCACATGATGAAAAACAATAATGAAATTAAAAATAGAATATCGTACGTGGTGATTACAGAATTATTGAAAATGAGATATCACTGTTACTCAGAGCCCTGTGATATCTAATGAGATAGTGCAGCTGACTGAGGGATATTAAATACCTACTATATTTACTTACTGGCCATCTATCAAATATTTCAGGGAGATTCCTCTTAGAGTAGTTTATAGTAGTTACACTGTTAGTTCATTTTTGCTGCTATAACGAGTTACTTGAGACTAGGTAATTTATAAAGAACAGAGATTTATTATAGCTCTGAAGGCTAGAAAGTCTAAGGGCAACAAGGCTCCCATCTGGTGAGGGTTTTCTTGCTGTTTCATCACAGGATGGAAGGTAGAAGGCCAAGATCATATGCAGAGAAAAGGGAGGGGAACTGAATTCACCCTGTTTTCAAGAGCCCACTTACATGATAACTAACTCACTCTCATAGAAATGGCTTTAATCAGCACACAGCAAGATGATGGTCTAGTGAGAATTCCATGCTGGTTATTCATGGTGAGACAGAGGAAAGTGGACTTTAGTCATCTCTGGCCAGGGGAATGTGCACAAATCATTACTCCAGGGGTACAGTGAAGCAGCAGGAGACTTCAGAAGCCACAAGGAGATCTGGAACTGAGGAAAACAAATGCAAAAGGCAGGTGCTTGGTACAGGCAGAGGCTGGATGTTTGGCCAGCTTTCCCATGAAGGTTTGGGGATGAGAAGTGGCTATCCTATAGTATTTTGATTTTGGACTGGGCTGTTCACTGTAGCAGTGAGTATACTTGAACATCATCTGGCAGCTGGAGCTGAGCACTAGGCAGGGTGGTTCTCCCATTGGCTCATCTGGAGGTTGGGAGACACTATTGTGGGAAGGCCACCCACTTGGGAGGAATAATCCATTGGGTCATTGTGCATGATAGACTGTGGAGCACCTGCAAAGCTAGACTGGCCTTCCCTGGGGGTGAGCTAAGTGGTCCTGTACTCTCTGGGAGGGCTGCTTTGTATCAGCGGAAACTCTCTGACAGACTTCCTTGAAAGTCTGGTGAGAGCTTTGGGACCTCACTCCTGCAGTGATTGAATGCTGACAAAGTGAACAGGCCCAGATTGAGGGCAAAAAAGTCAGGAAGACAAGATCCGGGAGATAACTAATAGACAGTGGCTTCTGACCTCCAGATATATAGTAAATCCAGCGTGTGTTCTCTGTTACCTAACAGTAGAGCCCCATGGCTGTATATGTGTACACACACACACACACACACACACACACACACACACACAGTTTTACATTTTTGCTTCTTTTTAAAATTTTTTCCTAAGATTTTTTTCTTTTTTTCTCTTTTGTTGTTGTTTTTATTTATTTGTTTATTTTTTATTTTTAAATAGCAAGGGCTCTTCCATTTTTGTTATGGTTTTTAGCCCCTGATATTATTTCTTTCTTTTTTATTTCTCTCCTTTTTCTCTCTTTTGGTAGAGATTTTCTAATTTACTCATCTTTCCTACATAAATTTCTCACACTATAGCTAAGATATTCCCCCCTTTTTTCTTTTTTCTCCTTTATCTTATACGACTATATTTGTAATTTTTAAATATATTTACTACTTTTTTCAATTTATTTGCTTTTCTCTGAGGGCTGGGAGTTCACAGCATTGGTCTGGCTGGGGAGGGGAGTCACAGCATTGGTCTGGCTCAAGGAGGCCACAAGCTCATGGTCTTGATGGACTTCTAGCTTTGGACTTAGGAAAGAAAGTATTGGTAGGTCTCCACTGCAACATATTGCTTATTTCTTTTCATATTTGAAATATAAAGAGGTTGGGTCTTGCTTTTGCCCAGGCTGGTAAGGAGCTCCTGACTTTGAGGAACCCACTCAGCCTGGTTGATCTCCCAAAGTCCAAGAGCTGTTGGTGTGGTTAAAGCACTTTGCTGAACACCACCATATATCCTGTTCTATTTCTTTCCTTTTCTTCAATTCTTTCCTTCCATGCCCTTTTTTACCCTCATTATCTTTTTCTTCTTTTTCTCTTCTCTCACTCATTATCCTTCTCTTCCTTTTGGCCTAATAACAAATAGCCATTTCAATACCTAAGTCCTGAGATAAGTAATTTAAAGCAAAGGAGATAGTGAGAAGGAAAAAGTAGGGGATGGAAGTAAACAACAAGAAAATCCACATGAAGAGGAACCAATAGAAAAATTCTGGCAATATGAAAAAACAGAATAGCACAACCCACCAAGGAATCATGAGGTAGCTACCTCAGAGGACTTCACAAAATCCTAACCAAGAATTAATAGAAATGACAGAAAGGGAATTGGAAATATGGATGGTAACAACAATAAAGGGAATTCATGGGAAAGTGGAAAAACAGAAAGAAAAAAATGGCTGAAAGATATGAAGAAAATAGACAGGAGATGGCAGAGCTTAAGAACTTAAAGGAGTCGATCAGAGAACTTAAGATGCAGTAGAAAATATCAATAACAGATTAGACCATGGAGAAGAAAGAATATCAGAACTAGATGATAAAGTACTTGAGCTAATCCAGGCTAACCAGGCAATTTAAGAGGCAAAAAAGAAGAGAGAGAAAGCAGAAAATTCACTTAAAGAATTATGGGACTTCACAAAAGATTCACATATATGAATCATAGGTGTTCCTGAAGGGGAAGAAGAATATCCTGAAGGAATGAAAGCCCTACTAGAGGCCATGATAAATAAAAACTTCCTAGGTGTCACTAAAGATTTCAAAAAACTACTTTTATAGGGATGTTGAACTCCCAGTCATCTCAACACAAATAGACCATCTCCAAGACATATTGTAATGAAACTGTCCAAAGTCAAGATGAAAGAGAAAATTCTGCAAGCAGCCAGGAGAAAGGACGACTGACTTACAGGGACAGATACATGAGGGTGACAGTGGACTTTTCAGCTAAAACTTTCTATGGCAGAAGAGAAAGGTCATTTATCTTTAACCTTCTTAAGCAAAACAATTTCAGCCCAGAATTCTGTATCCTGCTAACTAAGCTTTAAAATCCATGGACAAATCAAATCTTTTCCTGATATGCAAACACAGAGGAAATTCATCACAACAAGACTAGCCCTACAGGAAATACTTAGATGTGTTCTCCACACTGACCAGCACAATGGATCATCAGCAAAGTAAACAGTCACAAACTAAAGGAGAAATCCTAGCTTCCACAATGACACAAAGGATAAAACTAAGCAAATGACCTTCACAAAATAAGGAACTACACCACTCTTATCAGTTATCTCAATGAATGTTATTGGCTAGAATTCCCCACTAAAGAGGCCCAGGTTGGCTGATTGAATAAAATAGCACATGCTGTCCATATACTGTCTCCAGGAAATACATCTAATCTTGAAGGATAAATCTAGACTCAGGGTAAAGGGATGGAAAATAATATTTCAGGCAAATGGAAATCAGAAGAAAGGAGGGGTTGGAACTTTATTTTCAGATACAAGTGGATTCATAGCAACTAAAGTTAAGAAAGACAAAGATGGTCACTTCATACTACTCAAAAGGATATTTCAGTCTAAATATTTGTACACCCAACTTAAATGTTCCCAGTTATGAAACTGACATTGATTGGTCTGAGCCTATGATTGATTGGTATGATATCCTATAATACCATAATAGCAGAGATATTTAACACCCTTTAGGTTATACTGGCCAGATCATCTAAGCAGAAACTAAACAAAAGTACAGGGACTTAACAGCAACCCTAGAAAAAATGGGCTTAGTAGACAGATGCACAATACACCACCCCTAAGTTAAGGAACATACATTCTTCTCATCAGCCCCTGGAATGCACTCCAAAATAAATCATATCCTAGGTCACAAAGCAAACCTCAACAAATTAAAAGAATTGCAATTATAGCTTGAATCCTTTCAGACCACAAGGCAATAAAGGTGGAACTCAACTCCAACAAAAATTTACATCCCAAAATAAAGGCCTGGAAATGATGTTTTGTTTTGTTTTGTTTTGTTTTTGAGACAGAGTTTCACTTTGTCACCTTTGGTGATGTGCTGTGGCATCATATCTCCCAGCGATCTCAAACTGTTGCACTTGAGTGTTTCTCTTGCCTCAGCCTCCCGACTACAAGTGTCCACCACAATGTCCAGTTATTTGTAGAGATGAGTTCTTGCTCTGGCTCAGGCTGGTCTCCAACCTGTGAGCTCAGGCAATCTACCCACCCCACTTTGGCCTCCCCTGGGATAACAGGCATAAACCACCTGACTGACAGCTGGATTAAGGAAGAAATAAAGTAGGAAATTATGAAATTTCCCAAATATAACAACAATGAAACCACAAGTTACTAAAACCTGTAGGATATTATGAGAGTAGTCTAAAGCATGAAATTTGTTGCATCAGATGCCTATGTTTGGGAAACAGAAAGAGAGCACATCAACAACCCAATGAATCATCATCTTAAGGAAATGAAAAGTAAGAGAAATATAATCCCAAACCTAGTAGAAGAAAAGAAATAAACAAAATTAAACCAGAAATAAATAAAATTGAAAACAAACATTCAGAAAATTGATGAAATAAGTTGTTTTTTCAAATAAATAATATTGATAAACTTTTGTTCAGATTAACTAGGAACAGAAAAATAAAATATTTAATAACCTCAATCAGAAATGAAAAAGGGGTAATAACAGATACCACTGAGATAAGATTATCTCTGACTACTACAAGAAACTCTATACCCAGAAATTTGACAATATGGAGGAAATGGGCCAATACACACCCTCTCCCTAGACTTGTCAAAGAAGAAATAGATTTCTTGATTAGACCAATATCAAGCACTGAAATTAAAGAAATAATACAAAGTTTTCAGTAAAAAAAAAAAAATGTCCTGGCCCAGATGATTTCACCCCAGAATTCTATCAAAACTTCAATTATGAGTTTGTACCTACTCTGTCAAACTATTCTGAAACATTGAGAAGGAAGCAACCTTCCCTAAGACATTCTATGAAGCAAACATCACCTTTATGTAAAAATACTCAATAAAATCTTAGATAATAGATTACAGTTACACACTAAAAATATTATATATCTTGATTCAGTAGGCTTCATCTCATGGAGATAAGGCTGGCTTAACACATGCAAATCCATAAATGTAATTCACCATACTAATACCAGGAAAAAACAACCATATAATCCTCTCAATAGATTCAGAAAAAGCATTTGTTAAAATGTAGCATCTTTTTCTAACAAGAACACTTAAGAATATATATATAGGTGGTACATTTATTAAACTAATTGAAGCCATCTATGACAAACCCACAGCTAATATCATACTGAACGGAATAAAACTGAAAACTTTTCCACTTAGAACTGGAACCAGACAAAGATGTCTTCTATCATCACCACTATTTAATATAGTGCTGGAAGTTGTAGCTAGTGCAATCAGGCAAGAGAGCAATACAGAGGGCATCCAAATGGGGGCTTAGGAGTTCAAACTCTTGCTCTTTCTTTGCCAACAATATGAACTTATAATTAGAAAACTCCAGCGTCAACCACGAGACTCCTAGAAGTGATCAAGAAATACAATACAGTAATGTTTCAGGCTATAAAATCAATGTCTACAAATCAGTAGCCTTTGTATTCACCAATAACAACCAAGTCAAGAAGCCAATTCACTTCACAATAGCTTCAAAGAAAACGAAATACCTAGGAATATACCTGACAAAAGACGTGAAGTTCCTCTACAAAGAGAACTATGAAACACTAAGAAAAGAAATAGCAGAAGACATTAAAAAATGGAAAAACATACCATGCTCTTGGCTGGGAAGAATCAACCTTGTCAAAATGCCTATACTACCAAAAAGCAATCTACATATTCAATGCAATACCTGTTAAAATACCAACATCATTTGAAGAACTGGAAAAAAGTACTTCCTCATTTTGTATGGAACCAGAAGAAAACCCTGTATAGCTAAGGAAATTCTTAGTAATAAAAACAATACTGGAGTAATCATTCTAGTAGACTTTAGGATTTATAACAAGTCCACAAGGATCTGAACAACATGTTATTGGCACAAAAATAGAGACTTAGACATAATAACTGGACAGAAAACCAAGAGATGAAATCCATCACTTTCAGCCATCCGAACTTTGATAAATCTAACAAGAACATATACTGGGGAAAAGAACCCCTATTCAATAAATGTTAATGGGAGACTTGGATAACCATATGGAAAAGATTGAAACTGGACCCACATCTTTCACCACTTGGAATAATTGACTCAAGATGGATACAAGATTTAAATCTAAGACATAGAATAAGAAAAATCCTAGGAGAAAGTGTGGGAAAAACTCTTGAGGATGTCAGCCTGGGGAAACATTTTATGAAGACTTCAGTGGCAATTGCAACAACAAAAATAAACAAATGGGACTTAATTAAACTGAAAACCTTTTGCACAGCTAAGGACACAAGTAAAGCAAATAGACAATCTACACAATGGGAAAAGATATTTGTATGTTATGAATCTGACAAGGGGTTGATAACTAGGATCTATAGAGAATTCAAATTAATCAACAACAAAAAAAGAGCAAACAATCCCATGTACCACTGGGCAATAGACATGAACAGAACCTTCTTTGAGTAAGACAGATGAATGGCTAACAAGTATATGAAAAAATGCTCATTGTCCCTAATCATGAGAGAAATGCAAATCAAAAGCACCCTGAGATATCACTTAACCCCAGTGAGAATGCCCAATGTCACAAAGCCCCAGAATTTCAGATGCTGACATGGGTGTTGAGAGAGGGACACTTTTACACTATTAGTGGGACTGCAAACTAATATATCTCTTTGGAAAAAGTATGGAGGATCCTCAAAAAACTCAGATTAGACCTCTGATTTGACCCCATAATCCCATTACTAGGCATCTACCCAGAAGAAGAAAAATCACTTTATCATAAAGATATTTGCACTAGAATGTTTATCGCAGCTCAGTTTACAAATCACCAAGATGCGGACACAATTTAAATGTCTATCAACTCAGGAATGGATTAACAAACTGTAGTTTATGTATGCTGTAAGAAGATATGGTGACTTTACACTCTTTTGTATTAACCTAGATGGAGTTGAAACACATTATTCTTAATAAAGTATTGCAAGAATGGAAGTATAAGTATACAATATACTCAATTTTATTATGAAGCTAGCAGATGATCTAACATGCCCACATAAGAGGAAATCTTAATTGTATTCAAGTTGGTGAGAGGGGGTGTGACGTAGGGGAGGGGAGGGTTGGTGTGCTCCCATTTAAAGGACACAAGGTAGGGTTGTATGACACACTTTTAGGTCACAACCTAAAAAGGGGACACAACCAAAAGAGGGACTCTACCTAACAAATTTAAAAATTGTGACCTGGTTGTTGTAACCCTCACAGTAACCTGAAATAAAGAAAAAATGGCATTAATCAGTTCTTATGGGAAGAGCCCTCACGATATAATCTCCTCTTAAATGTCCCACCTCTCAACACTATTACATTGGAAATGATATTTACAACACATAAACTTTGGGGGACACTTTCAAACCCTAGCATGAATAATTATTAAAAAGGTTTGTCACAAATTTATTCTACTTACTTTTAGCAGATTTACTCTAAAATCATTCATTCAATATTTATTATTCTTTCTTAACTTTGCAACAGGTTAAAAATGAAACTGAAAATAGCATACATGTAGTACTATAAATACAGATAGCCCATACTCTCATTCTTTTGAATCTCCTGTTTTTGTGGGTTTTTCTAATTCTTTATTATTTGTGGTTTTTAGCCTTTAGAATCTCACAGCACTCAATTCAATTTGGAAAAGGGCAGTATTCTTTTTTATTTTTTTTAAGTGATTTTATATATACAGAGAGTACCAAAAAATGAATACATATTTTAAAAAAGGAAAAAAAAGAACATATTAAATTTGTAACTGTAAAGTCATATTTGACTTCTGTAATTACAAGAGGGTCTCAATGTGACTTAGAAGTGGAATTGCAGAATCATATGGTAGTTCTGTGTTTAAATCTTTTGCAGAACCACTGTACTGTTTTCCATGCCGTCTATACCATTTTACATTCCAACCAGCAAAGTAGAAGGGTTCCAAATTGTGCCTCAGTCTATTTGGGCTGCTACAACAAATTACCATTTACTGGGTGGCTTTTAGAAAACAGAAATTTATTCCTTCCAGTTCTGGAGGCTGGGAAGTCTAAAAGGAAGTCAGCAGATTTGACGCCTCATGAGGACCTGCTTCCTGGTTTCTAGATAGGTGACTTTTTGCTATAAAGTGTCACATGGCTGAAGGGGCAAGCCATCTCTCTGGGATCTCTTTTATAAGGGTACTAGTCCTACTCATGCGGACTCAATCCTCATTACCTAGTAACCTTCCAAAGGCCCCTCCTCCAAATGCCATCACCTTGGGGTTTGGGATTTCAACGTAAGAGTGTTGGGGAAGTACAAACATTCAGACCATAGCAAATTGCTTTTTTCTGTCTGTTATTTTATATTGTAATAGCCATCCAAATGGTTGCAAAGTGGTATCTCATTAGGGTTACTGTAAGTGTTCTTAATAATTAAGAATGTAGGCTCAGGAGCCAGAGAGTCTGGTGTTGAATTCCAGCTCTTATTTATAATTTTTCAGTTCCTCACTTTTTTCATGCATAAAATGAAGAAAGTACCTACTTCCTATCATTAGTATGGAAATAAGTATATTAACATCTGGAAATTACTCAGAATAGTACTTGGCACAGGATAAGCACTAAACAAATACATTAGCTTTTATTATCACCATACTTATTTTTCTTTTCTTCAAGCTTTCTCTTTAGTTTTTCAAATATTCATCTGTTTTTCACATTCTCAACTTTTGCTATATACTCAGATTTCTCTGTTCTAGAACTTCTTGAATCTCTTTTTTAGTGACTTGATGGTTTTCTGGTTATCTCAAATCATTCTAATTTTCCTCCCAATATCCAGTATCCTCTTTTCCTCTTACTCCTCTCACCCAAAGCTCCATAGTAAAAGTAGGTATCTTTAGAGTATACATGCTATCATCAGGCAGTTGTTTCTTCTGTTCTATTTTATTGCCCCGCTACCTTGTTTTCTTATTTGTCCACAACTACATAAAAATCTTCTTCACCACAACTATTTTTGTTCATTGTGTTTTCTAACTTCTACTTCTCTTAAGGCCCAGGTGACGCTTCGTACACAGCTGTTAGCTGCACTGCTTCCACATTGGTGAAGCCAATTCTCAGAAACTTTGTGTAGAATGAGCCCCCTTTGCCATAGATGCTGCTCACAGACCCCCACAGTGAACCTCATCAATCATACCTAAAAACTCTTTCCCAATTTTTTATATTCAGCTTCTCCAGGTGTATCTCTCATGCACCTGGGAAATGTTCAGACCCAGGGATGCAATCTACAGATCATTAACCTCTTCCTTCTGAAGCCCCAGAGCTATTTATTTATTTATTTTTTAGAGACAGTCTTGACTTTGTCGCCCTTGGTAAAGTGCTTTGGCGTCACAGCTCACAGCAACCTCCAGTTCCTGGGCTTAGGCGATTCTCTCGCTGCAGCCTCCCGCGTAGCTGGAACTACACGCACCTGCCACAAGACCCGGCTATTTTTTTGCTGCGGTTTGGATGGGGCAAGTTTCGAACCTGCCACCCTCAGTATATGGGGCCAGCACCCTACTCACTGAGCCAGAGGTGCCAACCCCAGTGCTATTTCTAACACAGCCGTCTTTGGCAGCTTTCATGGTGCTATTATATCACCATTCATGTTAATGCATCTCTGAGTCTCCAACAGTCATGGTTCCATTTCTAAAAAGACAAAAAAACAAAACCTCTTTTTATCTTCAAATATAGTAGAACCTCCAAGGTTGATCATCTCCCTACATTGATCATCTCCTTAAGTTGACCTAATTTCCATAGACCAGACATGAGCCACGTGTACTCAGGGTTAGTGCCTTATGTTGGCCACCTCCCTATGTTGACCAGTTTGTGTCAGTCACTTAAGTGGCCAACTTAAAAAGGTTCTATTGTACTATTTTCTTGCCCACTTTTGAGCACATTAATGACTTAAAAATTGGTCTTTAAGACCATCAAAATTGAATAATTACTTTTAAGCATATTTACAATATTTATAAGAATTTTATTCTTAAAGTACTCCACAGAGTGTCTTATTCTCCTCCCAAATTAGCTTCTTAGTCCCTTTTCTTGATGTCAAATGCTCCTGTTTCATATTCCAAGCAGCTTCACCTGAACCTTGCCAATAGGCTCAAGTGATTGCTTCTGCTAGGATTGCTCATGCCTCATTGTATGCAAGTTCTTGATCTGCCTGTAGGTGACCAGCTGATCTATCACAAACTTCTGCTTCCCCCCAAAAGGAAAACTACTTCTTTGAAACGCTCATGGTACTTCTTTAAAGGTACTATCTATGTTCTATCATACATTATACCTATTTATGTGAGTGCTTAATCCCATTATAACAACATCATCTTTTATTATCTCATTTATTTTTATGCTTTTTATGTCTAGGTGGGTTACCAGTTAAAAAATGGAGAAACAATAGATTGGGAGATAGACAGCAAGAGCTATCATTCTCCCTGCCATTCATATTGACTTTCATTTGTCATCAAGATGGCACAAAACCCACAATAATTTATGTATTTTGAAGTATGCAGTACAGCTAAGTTATAATAATAATTTTATAATGCTGTGTATGTAAGAAAATTTGAATATGTATATGAGAGCAAAAGAGGGTTTTTACTTAATCATTTTTACATTTTGGGGGTTAGGGTTTGAGCCTATTATGTCATGGTAGTGAGAGAAGATGACATTTATTTTTGCTTTTTAAAATATCCTGCCTGATTAAGATAAAATTTAGCACGCCTACACTAATTTGCACCATTGTTATATTTCTGTTCTGGTGGTAGTGGCTGTTATTTTATTGGCTTATAAAATAAAAAAGCCTTTTTCATTAAACTTTTAATTTTGTTATAATTGTAGATTCACATGTAGTTGTGATAAATAATATAGAGAGAGCAAGTCTATTGTCTACCCAGTTTCCTCTAATGATAATTTCTTTCAAAACTGTAGTACAATATTAAAACCACTACATTGATATTGTACATTCAAGATACAGAATTATTCCATTGCCATAGGAATGTCTTTGTTGCTTTTATAGATATATCTGCTTCCCTCATTCAAGCACCTTTTCCTCTATATAGATGCTAAGAATGTTACATAAAATTTTGAAATATATAAATATATCTGTCTATTAATATGTACCTATTTATATAAAATATAACCAAGGATTGGCATTTTTACTTCAACAGTTCCCTAGAGATTACCCTAGAAATTTCTTATTTCTTTTTTTCCATTTTTTTAAATTAAATCATAGCTGTGTACATTAGTGCAATCAAGGAGTACAATCTGAAATGTTTTCGTCAAACTGTTCAGCATACCCGTCATGGCATTTTCTCAGTTATTGCATGAAGACATTTGTATTCTGTATTTAGTAAGTTTTGCCTGTACCCTTCTAAGATGCACC
>CAUYRH010038484.1:0-10325 GCA_963574655.1 Perodicticus potto | reverse complement strand
TTGTAATATTTTTTTATCCTTGTATAATTAAATTAAATTAGACCCCCATTTATAATTTTCTACACAAAATTAATTTCCAGGTATAAACAAAAACTAGGGGGATTTTTAAAAAAAAAAAAAAAAAAAAAAAAAACAGAATAATATCTCATAAACTCAAAGTAGAAAAGGTGTTTTAAATACGACACAAAATGCAAAAACCACAGGGCAAAGCATAAATTAAACCACATTGAAATTAAGAACTTAACGTTTATCAACACAAGGAAAAAAGACAAACTAAAACCTAGAAGAATTTTTCAACACAGACAAGTGGACAAAGGATTTTTCAACACAGACTCTGTATTAGAATACAGAGCATATTGAAACACCCTAAAACAAATAAGAAAAACATGAACAATCTGGTAGAAAGATGTGTCAAAAGAAATGAATAGGAATTCCATAGGAAGGAAAACACAGATATCCCCAAACATATGAAAAGATTTTCAACCTCAATAGTAATGAGGGAAATGCAAATTAAAACCACGAGATAAAATTTCAGACCTGTTTGGCAAAAAATATACCAAGAGTCAGCAAGAATCCAGGGTAAGGAGAATCTTTACTGCCTTACTTAGGAGTATAAACTGACCCAACAACTTTAGAAAACAGGTTAACATGATTCAGTAATGAGATCATTAATCTACAACCCAGCAGTTCCTCTCCAGGTGAAATGCTCTAGACTAGCTCTTGTACATTAGAAAACATAGACAAAAATGTTCAAAACAGCATTACCCCAACCAAATAGCCATCAACAGAAGAATGAATAAGGAACATGTAGCATATTCAAGCAATGGAATGTTAAATGGCAACGAAAAAAATCAGTTATTCACATCAATGTGGATAAAAATCTTGGAAACAATGCTCAGTGCGTGGATATACACAATACAGTTCCAATAAACAAAATCAAACATCATATGGTTTATGGAGACTTTCATGGGTGATAAAATCTCTAAAGAAAATCCAAGGTTTCTAAACCTATTTATATGTTAATGGGAAAGATACTATTTAAAGCAGAAAATTTAAAGTGTTGCTATAAGAAGGAAAACTGTTGGAGTTAAGTCCCTAAGAACAAAGGAGGTAATGACCTTCAGATCACTTCTTTCTTTTATTTGGAGGTTGAGAGCATTGTTACATAAGTGTTCATTGTATGATTCTTTTTTTTTTTCCAAAAAAATCACAGACATGAAACTCACCAATCATAAACTTACACAACAGTAAGAAGTACAGGACAAAACTTGATAAAGAAAAATTGGAGTAAGATGTTCCATCACCCTCTAATACTGTAGTGTATATTTCAACAAATAAGGAAAATAATAATAATATTATCACCAAAATCAGGAAGTTAACATTAATGTTAACTCAGGTGCGAACATTCATTACTTTCATCCCATTCTGACATTTTACCAAGTTCTCAGTATTTTTTATGATAGAAAGATACAGCTTGGAATCACATGCTGCTCTGATCCAGTCTGGATCAATTCCTCAGTCTTTCCATGGTATATATGACCTTAGCACTTCTTAGGATTACAGAAAAGTTAATTTTTTAGCATGTTCCTCAATTTGGATTTGTATGATGTTTCCAGATATTAGATTCGGGCATGCAGCATGGAAGGAATGCCTCAGAAGTAATGCTGGGTTCTCACCGCATACTATTGTCATTTGTACCATTATTGACAATGTTCACTTTGATGGCCTAAAAACACCTCTGAAAAGAGCATACTAGCCAGCCTTCTCCATGTAATATTGGCCTTTTTCCTCTCTTCCACTAGTAAGTATTTTGTGGGGGTGTAATTTGAAATGTTGTAAACACACCAATTTTCACCAAACTTTCCGTTTATTCACTGATTCATTCATATGTGTATGGACTCATGTTTTTCCATCTCATTCAATGTATTATAACTTGTTACTACACTATTTTGAAGCTCACGTTGTCCTAGATTCAGCTAGTCACCCTAGATAGAGTGCCATGGCATCACAGCTCACAGCAACCTCCAATTCCTGGGCTCAAGCGAGTCTCTTGCCTTTGCCTCCCAAGTAGCTGGAACTACAGGCACCCGCCACAATACCCGGCCATTTTTTGGTTGCAGCCGTCATTGTTGTTTGGCGGGCCCAGGCTGGATTTGAACCCACCAGCTCAGGTGCACATGGCTGGCACCTTAGCCTGTTGAGCCACAGGCACCGAGCCAGTTTCATGTCTTAAGTTTAAATCTTTTTATCCAGCGAGAATCAATTTTTATTAATGGTGAAAGGTGGAGGTTCAGTTTTGGTCTTCTACAGGTCGCCAGCCAGTTCATCCAGCACAATTTGTTAAATAGGGAGTCTTTCCCCCATTGAATATTTTTGACAGGCTTGTCAAAGAGCAAATGACAATAAGTAGCTGGGTTCATCTCTTGGTTCTCTATTCTGTTCCATAAATCTACCGCTCTGTTTTTGTGCACCATGCTGTTTAGATCATGATAGATTTATAGTATAGCCTGAAGTATAGGTAACATGATACTTCCTGTTTGTTCTTATTTCTGAGTAATGTATTTGCTATATGAAGTTTTTTCTGATTCCATAAAATGAAGTACTATTTTTTCCAGTTCTTTAAAGTATGACAATGGTGCTTTAATAGGGATTGCATTAAATCTGTAGGTTGCTATGGGTAGTATGGACATTTTAACAATGTTGATTCTTCCCAGCCATGAGCATGGTATGCTTTTTCATTTGTTAACATCTTCAGCTATTTCTTTTCTCAGAGTTTCATAGTTCTCTTTATAGAGATCTTTCATGTCCTTTGTTAGGTAAATTCCCAGATATTTCATCTTCAAATTTGATCAATTCTCCTGTGTAACTCAGAGTTTAAGGACTGAAACCGAGAGATTATTCCAAGAAGCGATGAAAGGAATAGGACTCCAGGTTCTATGTGGGCAACTTGGCCTTTGTTCCACTCCGGTGCCAGTGAGCTGAGTTTGAAGAGGAAGTCAGCACGTGGGTTAAGGTGGATGGGAATATAAACGTTCAGAGGGGTAGGGCTTGGCGCATTCATTTCTTCTTGGGTGGGACATTCATGCACTCATTCCTTCTGAGAGGAGACGTTCTATTTGGCCAGGTCCCTACATTCAGCCTTATCAGTAACCAATCTCTTCTCTTAAGGCTGTGTGCTCCGCCTTGCACAGATGGCTTCCTCTCGTGAGTTGGCTTGACCAGGATCACTTAACAATCTCCTCAGCTTGACTAAGCTTTGGACAGGCTTTTCTCTTACCAAAAGCCTCCATTTTCTTACAGCATTTCCTTTAGAAGACATGTAATTGCAAATTCTTACTTAACCCTATTGAAATCTGTGTACTTCTTGGCCCAGCCTCTTTCCTGTTTTACAACCCAGGAAATGTCTTTTTGCAGGACTGGGAACTTTACCTTCCAAATGAAAACATCAGAGAAGATAGCACCCCTATCTCCCTGTGGGAGGTAGGAGCATAATTTAGGTGTGTGGTGCCAACTAGCAGGCACAGACATGCTAATCACAGGGAAAAACATTTGCAAACTCAGGAATAACCTAATGTCCTTCAGGTCCTACCATGCTTTTTCCACAACCAATTCACCCGGTGCTTAAAAACAATAAAAAGACACAATTTTTATTTGCCAATTTAAAAAATTAATTAATTGAAAATAGCATGAAGGACACCCCTCCCACCTTTCTTTCTGCAGAATTTAGTTCAGTCTCTCCATTTTATCACGATAGCATTGAATAAAGTTTTTCTTGCCTCTTTAGTTTTCTTCTGTACAATTTTTGACATCTTTCATTTCAGGCTAGCCGCCCAGAAGAACACTTGTTTATTCTGCTTGGGCTCTGATATGCCACCCCAGGCTAGCCCTCCAATAACACACCTGCTCAGGCTCTGACACCCCACACCAGGCCATCTCTTTACACGCACACCATCCTCACCACCACCCCCAGCCTCTGCAGGGCCACCGTTCTGAGCCTGACTTCCTGCTCTGGGCCACCTTGACTCCTCCATTTACCCACCACTGACACCTGCCTTTCTTTGCCCAACTGAGGGTTTTGGGACTGAACTGCTTAAAAATGGAGCAGACAGAAAGAGAAGATGAGGAAAAGAGGAAAAGTTTGCTTATTTAATTTCTAACACTCTCGCTCTACCTATACATTAGAACTACTTAGAGAAATTTTAAGCATTACTGATGGGATCTCACCTAATGTGCACAATGTGAGGGTGTCCAGCACACCCCCTGGGTAAAGGACTCAACTATAACTTGAATTTTACCTTTAGAAATGAAAACAATGTAACCTAAACATTTATACTCTCATACTAATCTGAAATTTAAAAAATAAAAATATACGCAATAAAAAAAAAAAAAAAAACCACTACTGATGCTTGGCCTTATCCCTAGAGATAAATGAACAATGGAGGTTCCAAGCATCTGTTGTTTTGAAAGCTCCCCAGATGATACTAATGCCTAGTTTGACATAAGAACCACTGTTGTGTCGTGAGCACAAGGAGGAATGGATTATATGGTTCAATGCTTGCAGATCTAGAGCATGTAAGAAAGCCCATATGATGAGTTCAATTTTGTTCACTACACAGGAAAAGAAGTCATCAGTGATGATAGAGAGTAATGGAGGACAAAATTTTCAGAGGGTGGGAAATGGAGAACCTATGAGATAATGTTTACTGAGAGAAGAAGATAAAGCTTAATTAAAAACTACAGACTAATGAGCTATACCCAATGCTCATTTGAAGTTAAATGCTTTAGGGCCTGGTAAAATTTCTCAAATATTAAATTTATATATATATACATATATATATATATTTTTTTTTTTGAGACAGAATCTTAAGCTGTTGCCTTGATTAGAGTGCCATGGCATCATACCTCACAGCAACCTCCAACTCTTGGGCTCAAGCGATCCTCTTGCCTCAGTTTTCTATTTTTAGTAGAAATGGGTCTTGCTTTTGCTCAGGCTGTTCTTCAATTCCTAAGCTGAAGCAGTCCACTGGCCTCAGCCTCCCAGAGTGCTAGGATTACAGGCGTAAGCCACTGTGCCCAACCTACAAATATTAAATTTATGTTTTTTAAAAGTACATATAGAAAAAAATTTAAAAAGCAAATAATATTTATTATAGCTATATAACTCATATACAAATGAATATGTACATCCTAATGAGTTGGGATACCTGTGATTCTGATACAGAGTGGGTGGCACCCCAGGCAGCTCAGGGGAGGACCTTCAGTCTAGCCCTGGAGGTGTTGGTGTAGCAGCAGCCAGCAGAGGAACCAGTGGGGTAGGGGTAGGGGTAGGGAGGTGTGCAGGAGGCTCCAGTAGTCAGAGGAGCCAGACAACTGCTGGGGAGACACCAGCACTTTAGTGTCTCTGCCGTGGCCACACTGAATAGGGAACCCCCAATTTCTCAGGCCTGGTCAATTTCATGTAAGTTTCCTAAGCCTGGGACCAAAAGGGATTGTATCCATTCATTTGTTGGGCTATGTATATATATACCCCTAAACAAAGGACCCAGAGAGGAGACTTTTTCTGACTTGAGTTTTTCCCTCTGCCAGAAGCTCTGGTGCTTTCTCTGTATTCTTTTCTGTGAAATAAATCTTGTCTTACTGCTGATCTGTGGCCAGAGGATTCAATCTTTGAATCTCCCAGACCAAGGACGTACTGAAGAAGAAATTCCAGTATCAATACCATCACCACAACCAAACATACCCATCACCTCAAAAAGAAAAAAAGTATGTTTCTATTTTCAAAAGGTGATAAAACCAATGGTGACCCAGCAAGCAGAAGAATTTAAGGATACTGTATTAGTTTGCTACGGCTGCCATAACAAAGTACCACAAAATGGGTGGCACAGACAACAGAAATTTATTTTTTCACAATTCTTGAAGGTAGAACTCCAAGGTCAAGGTGTCGTTGGAGTGGGTGCTTTGTGAGGCCTCTCTGGCCTATAGATGGCTGTCTCTGTGTCTTCATGTGATCTTCCCTCTGTGCCTGTCTGCGTCTTAGGAAAATAGCAGTCAGATTGCATTAGGGGCACTTTAATGACCTCATTTTAACTTAATTACCTTCTTAAAGACCCTATCTCCAAATACAGTCACATTCTTAGGCACTAAGGATTAGGACTTTAAATGGAGAAATGGATTGAAAACTAAAAAGATTCATAGTATACTTCGGGAAAATGAAACCAACTTGGTATGTACTTTCAATTCCTCAGACCATTAGAGAAGGGTGTGTATAGCCTGTCTGGGCTAGAGGCGGGATTCTGAAGTGTTTGCCTCACATCAGTTCTAAGAGTCCTGCAAATAAGAACAAGTCCTCAGGGCTTGGATATCTGGGGTGCTGCTGAGAACCCCCAAAAAGAGGGGTGGGCAGCCCGGCTTGTCCCTAAGCACTCTACTCATTTGGTACTTCTTGCACAACATTAATGAGAAAAAACCAGAAAACCAGTGTTCCTTTGAGAATGGCACACTGCAGCTCCTTTACTGGGCAGCGCCTGTGGCTCAGTGGGTAGAGGCGGCGGGCCCTCATCCTGAGGGTGGTGGGTTCAAACCCGGCCACCTCCAAACTGCAACTGCAACAAAAAATAGCCAGGCGTTGTGTGGTACCCATAGTCCCAGCTACTCCAGAGGCTTGAGGCAAGAGAATCGCCTAAGCCCAGGAGTTGGGGGTTGCTGTGAGCTGTATGATGCCACGGCAGTCTACCGAGCCGACAGAATGAGACTCTGTCTCTGAAAAAAAAAAAAATTAATGTTACTATTCTAATAATATCTGTGTGCACAATTATTTCAAAACAGGAAGCTGAGGGCTCCTAGGAAACCGTGAGTTATATCAAGGCATTCTCAAAATTTGTCCACATCAAAAAAAATTTGATCTTCACTTAGTTCCAACAAAATATATGCAGATAGTCTTAAAATTGATAACATGGATATTATTTTAAAAGCATTAGTGAATAGTATAGGTTCAAACCACTATGTGTTCACAAGTGCTACCATGTTGGAGGGGCAGGGTTGAGACATTTTTAACATTATAATACATAGTAATTATTAATATTACAATAGTCCAAGGGTGTTATTGATGAGTTTGTTGTATCACTCAGAGACCAGATTTATGTACAAGCATGTATGAAATACATGTATTTATGTTATAAATAAAGCTGAAGTTATGAAAAATAGCTTTCCCCTCACAGCATTAAAAATAATAGGCATATTGGCAATTTTTTCCATTTAACAGAAGAAAAGACACTCACTTTGGGGAGCAAATGTTAGTGACCCTATCTGAGAAAATTGTTTCTATCTATTGGCAAAATCTGAACAAGAGAAGTGGGAGAAGTTGTCGCCTGCCAGGTGCCAAAAAGTCCTTTTTGCAACACCTGTTACTAGACATGGGAACTCAACCAGTCACTGGCTGCATAGAGGCCAAAGAGCTGCAAAAACAAGGGCTAAAGTACAGAGGGAAACTCCTGATGTGCTGCTTCATTTCTAGAATGCATGCTCTTTATCAAAGGAAAAAAAAACACTGGCTCAGCGCCTGTGGCTCAACGGGCTAAGGCGCCATCCACGTACACCTGAGCTGGCGGGTTCGAATCCAGTCCGGACCCACCAAACAACAATGACGGCTGGAACCAAAACATGGCCGGGCGTTGTGGCGGGTGCCTGTAGTCCCAGCTACTTGGGAGGCGGAGGCAAGAGACTCACTTGAGCCCAGGAATTGGAGGTTGCTGTGAGCTGTGATGCTACGGCACTCTCTCCAGGGTGACAGCTTGAGGCTCTGTCTCAAAAAAAAAAAAAAGAAAAGAAAAGAAAAGAAAAAGCCTGGAGTCTGTTCCTACAGTCTTTTTTTTTTTTTGCAGTTTTTGGCTGGGGCTGGGTTTGAACCCGCCACCTCTGGCATATGGGGCCGGCCCCCTACTCCTTTGAGCCACAGGCGCTGCTGCCCATCTTCCTCCAGTCTTTAAGAGACCAGAGACAGGGCAGATGGGTAAGCTACTGAAAGGAGACTCTGGCCTCTAGCTGATAGACGGTATTGCCTTTGTCCTAACCAGAGTGTGTCTGTGGAAAGGGAAACACCTCGCAGGAGATCAGCTTCCCAGCAGACGCAGTAGGTGAAAACAGCAGCAGAGGTGCTGAGATGCCAACACTGAGGACCTGGAGTCAAAAGAGACCGCCTCTGGGGAAATCCCGAGTAGAGATGTGGCCTCATTCAGGGACTGTGAGCGACACTGCAGAATGTTGATAATGTATTTTACGAAACTAGGGGATCTACAAGAACTAGGGGAGAAAATACATCTATTGATCGTCTTTTCCTTTTGATAAAACTTCCTTTTCATTCCTTGTGAGCAGATGATGGAAGGTGGAGTTAGTTCCCACCTAAAGAGAAGCACGGTGAAGAGATTTCCCCTTCTGGGGAAAATTCTGTCTGGGATTCCAGCCAAGTGAAATAATTACAGTAATTTCCTTAGTCAAGTAAAGAAAGTCCTTTGACCCACAGATGTTGCTAGCTTGACAAGCTTCAAAACTTTATTCTTTTTAACTCTAAAAAAAGTTATTCACTGAATAATTTTTTAAGAAGCTATTATGTGCAAGGCACTGCAAGATAGTGAACAAAATGTAAAAAAACAAAAACTTTGTCTTCAAGGACACAGAATAATGGGTGGAAAAGAAAATATTGATAAGTAAGATAAATAGGTTAAAGTACATGGAATTTTTTTTTTTTGAGACAGAGTTTCACTATGTCTCCCTGGGTAGAGAGCTGTGGCATCACAGCTCACAGCAACCTCCACCTCTTGGGCTTAAGTGATTCTCTTGCCTCAGCCTCCCAAGTAGCTGGGACTCCAGTTGTCCGCCACGATGCCCAGCTATTTTCTTGCTAAAGTTGTTACTGTTGTTTAGCTGCCTGGAGCCGGGCTGGAACCCGCCAGCCTCAGTGCATGTGGCTGGCATGGTAACCACTGTGCTACAGCACCGAGCCGAGTACATAGAACATTGATTGTTGTAAGTCCTAAGAAGGTAAGATAAAGCCAGATGAGAGATAGAAAGTATTGGGAGGTGGGGACAACGTTTTCAGTAGCCTGGCCAGGTGGTGCCTCCCTGAGAGGGTGACATTTGACAAAAGATCTCAGGGAAGCAAGGGAGTGAGCTCTGCAGATATCCAAGGGCATTCCACAGAGAGAAAACCAGCACAGCGGCTGGAAACAGGAGCAGGTGACACCTGCAAGGAGCAACAAGGTGGTTAAGGGCCTAGACCAGGTTTAGAGAAAGAAAAGTAAGATGGAATATCAGAGGAGTCACAGGGTGGCAGAGCACGTGCGGGGCCTTGTTGTGCTTACCGAGGAACTTGGATTTCACTCTGAGTCAGATGGAAAGCCACTGGAGGAGTCAAACCAATATTGGTATGACGTCACTACATTTTATTTATGTTTATTATTATTATTTATTGTTTGGGATTCCCTGAGGGTACAAAGAATTAGGTTACACTGATTGCATTTGTAAAATTCCTCTTATAATCGTGTCCCGTCCCCAAGAGGTGTGCCATACACCATGACTCCCCCGGCCCCTTGTCTTCTCCTCTCCCCACTTGCTCATTCCCCTGCCCATCTCTTGTAATAGCTCATCTACTGCCTTCATATAGAATTCATAGGATTCTTTCTTCTCCATTCTTGTGATAGCTTCTATTATTAAACTTGGGTTTCTTTTCTCTCTCATCAATTCTGATTTGGCAGGCAGTTTAGGGTCATAATTAATAAAGATGATGGATTTTGGAATCAGATAGACCTGGTTAGTGGGGATTCTGTTATTTATACACTGTATGCCCTCGAGCAAGCTGGTTACTCCTTCCCAGTTCCCCCATCTGTAAAACGGGATAACAACAATACCACCTCACAGGTTCATTATGTGAAGGAAATGAGAGCTTGCATGTAACAAGCTGCACAAGTCCTTATATATACAGCAAGTGATCAGTAAACATTAGCTGTTGTGATTGACAATATGGGATTGTGGGTAATGTAAGAACAATGTTTAGAAACTTTGCCTAGAGAACGCTAGTGAATTAACCACTATGTTATCTCTACCTTATATTCAAGGTAGATGTAGTTCAGTGGAAAACTTTTCTGATAGCACATGGGAGGCCCTATAGGGATGGAATTCTGTTTTTTTTTTTTTTTTTGAGACAGAACCTCAAGCTGTCACCCTGGATAGAGTCCCATGGCATCACAGCTCACAGCAACCTCCAATTCCTGGGCTCAAGCGAGTCTCCTGTCTCTGCCTCCCAAGTAGCTGGGGCTACAGGCGCCCGCCAC
>CAUYRH010038472.1:0-19799 GCA_963574655.1 Perodicticus potto | reverse complement strand
GAATGACCCTTTCTTAATTTGGCATAAGAAATTCCTCTTAAATGCTTTTTGTTTCTGTAAGGTTTTACTGTAACTCACATAAATATAATCCCACTTATGCCCAGAAAAAAGACTGGAAGATTGTGGAATATTGTGATGGCTAAATTTTTGTGCCGTTTTGAATAGGCATAGTTCTCAGTTTTTTTTTTATTTTATTTTTTTTGAGACAGAGCCTCAAGCTGTCACCCTGGTTAGAGTGCTGTGGCATCACAGCTAACAGCCACCTCCAATTCCTGGGCTCAAGCGAGTCTCCTGCCTCCGCCTCCCAAGTAGTTGGGACTACCGGTGCCCGCCACAACGCCCGGGCTTTGTTGTTTGGCGGGCCCAGGCTGGATTCGAATCCACCAGCTCAGGTGTACGTGGCTGGCGCCTTAGCCGCTTGAGCCACAGGCACTGAACCTTATTTTGACTTTGGATGGCTGGACTATGTGTATCTTACAGTAGACCTTTTCTGGCTGAATTTGTTTGGGGCACTTTGGATGCCTAAAATGTTCTGGATGTTTGTATATCTTGCAAGACTTGTGAAATTTTTAGCTGCAATTTTCTTAAGTGGTTTTTCTATACCTTTGTCCATCTCTTCTCTCTGGTAGTTATACAATTCAAATATTTGGTCTTTTTATGGTGTCCCATTTATTGTGGATGCTTTCTTCAGTCTTTTCCTTTTCTACTTTTATCCTTTTTCAGCTGGATTTTTCAAAGGATGTCTTCAAGTTCAGAAATTATTTGTTTTGGTCTAGTCTATTGATTTTTTTTTTTTTTGTAGAGACAGAGTCTTACTTTATCACCCTCGGTAGAGTGCCATGGCGTCACACAGCTCACAGCAACCTCTAACTCCTGGGCTTAGGCGATTCTCTTGCTTCAGCCTCCCGAGTAGCTGAGACTATAGGCGCCCACCACAATGCCCAGCTATTTTTCTGTTTTGCAGTTCGGCTGGGGCCGGGTTTGAACCCGCCACCTTTGGTATATGGGGCTGGCACCCTACTCAATGAGCCACAGGCGCCGCCCCATTTCTTTATTAGCATGGAAAAATCATAAAATAGCAACACTGGAGGGGTCCTTTCACATCATCTAATTAATATTAGGCCTTTCAGAGATTTTTGGATGGGGAAAGGGAAGGCCTGAAGAAAATGGAGGTCTCATCCTGCATCTCACGGCCTCATATGCTTTGGAATATGAATTGAATTCTTTCTAGGGTGACCCTGAAGGGTTTGGTCTTTGATGAGTTGCTGTCAAATGCAGCAAAGTGTATGAAAATAGTATAGAAGTTTCAACCGTAACAAGTCACCATGCCAATGCTGGAACGATATGAGCAACTGAATAAATAACAAAATATTAGATTATAAAAAAAAGAATACCCAGTGGATACCAGGTGCACCTGTATTCCTACCACTTTGGGAGGCCAAGGCAGGAGGATTGTTTAAGCCCAGAAGTTCAAGAACAGTCTGGGGAACATAGCAAGACCCTGTCTTTACCAAAAAAATAAAAAAAATTAGGTTGGCATAGTGACATACACTTATAGTCCCCCTAGCTACTCAGGAGGCTGAAGCAAGAGAATCACTTAAGCTCAGGAGTTCAAGGCTGTAGTGAACTATGGTCATTCCACTGCAGTTCATTCCACTACAGATCATTCCACTACAGCTATGATCGTTCCACTCTAGCCTGGTTGACAGAACAAGACCATGTCTCCAAAAATATTTTAAAAATTAGCCAAGCATGGTGGCATACCTTATAGTCCTAGCTATTGGAGATGCTGAGCCAGGAGGATTAGGGGAGGGGACTGATGTGCTCCCACACTTAATGGGCACAATGTAAATAAAGGTAGATGGCACACCTCTTGGGTGCGGGACACGACTACAAGAGGACTCTACCTAACAACTGCAAATATTGTAACCTAGTTGTTTGTACCCTCACATTAACCTGAAATTAAAAAATAAATAAGAAAAATTGGCTTGGTGCCTATAGCACAGTAGTTACAGTGGGGGCCACATGCACTGAGGCTGGCGGGTTCCAACACAGCCTGGGCCAACTAAACAATAATGACAACTGCAACAACAAAATAGCCAGGCATTGTGGTGGGCACCCGTAGTCCCAGCTACTTGGGAGACTGAGGCAAGAGAATCTTTTAAGCCCAAGAGTTGGAAATTGCTGTGAGCTGTGATGCCACAGCACTCTACCGAGGGCAGCATAGTGAGACTCTGTCTCAAAAAAATAATAATAATAATAATAATAATTAAATAAATAAAATAAACAAAAAGACACCTAGTGGTCTGATTGTATTTTTAAGCAAGAAGAGAAAATTATTAAGTTTTGGTTACGTTGGCTTTCCAATGTAAAATAGAGGGAAAGTTTATTGAAAAACAACAGCCAGTGGTCTCCAGTGATGACAGTCATACCTTTGAGTCTAGGACACTTGGAATGGCTTCTTAATTTATAGTTGTCTCTTCTCCTTCTCAGGATCACTGAGGACTGAGAGAATGATAAGAGGGACTAGTTATTAATGAGGAAGAGAATTGCTTATCCACCTTTAGAAGTATAACAATAATATTATATTTATAATATGGCAGATTTTCACTAGGCTATAAAAAAGCAGTTCATGTACACTCTCCTACCGATTAAAAAGAATATTAAGAAAGCATCCTTATAGTTATTTATTTGTAACATTTCCAGGGTTCATTGTTTTTACTTTCTCTGACTACTCTGCATTCATTGAATATTTATGGAACACTGTCTTTTCGTCAAATACTTTTCTAGGCACTGGAGATACAGCAAGAAACAAGACAAAAGCCTTGCTCTCATGAAATTGACCTTCAAGGGAATGACATTAAGCAGAATGATACTGTACTTTCATGTAGTAAAACGAGAAACCCTCATGTTACTGGATGAAGAGGGTCCAGCCGGCTGTCACTGTCAGCCAGTATGCAGAGACCGAGATAGGGCTACCAAACCTTTATTTGTCAGAAGGCCGAGGACAGTGAGAGTAGTCTCTCCAAGACCATTCTGTTCTACCATTTCCAAAAATAAAGTTTTATACATAAAAGTTTGAAGCAAAGACCACAGTAACCCATATTTTAAATAATAATCAGCATAACTCAGTGACTTAGTACAACATTCCAATTTAAAAGTTAAGCTCCTAAATCAAGCCGCCTGAAATTACTCAAGACAGGCGTGTTTAGGATGAGAGCTAAATTTACAACACAGTAAGAATGGGAGATGGGGTGAAGGACCTGAACTGACCAGACCTGACCATGACCATGCCTGCCTCTGCCTGCCGGGTTCCTTCTTACTGTCATTCCATGAGCTTTCACGTGGAGGAGCTGGGTTTGTGTGTTGGGGTGGGGAGATGACATGAAGGGTTCTGTTCTGGTCTGTTTGGTTCTGTCTGGTCTGGTCTTGGATGTGCAGACATCCAAGTAGGTAAAACAAGTAGGTAATTGGATACACAAGTCCGGAGCTCAGAGGCTAGGGAAAGAAATCTGGGAGTCATCCATGAACGGATGAATCCTCATTGTCCCAATAATTGGATCCTGTGCAATAAGCAACTGGATCTAGACTGAAACCCCTTGTGGTTTCCACAACCAGGCTGCTTTCAAAAGCAATGCATTTGCGTGTGTCACCGTCTCATTCAGTTGGGACAGTAGCATCTTCTGCCTCTTGCTAAATTCAGCCTTTGAATCAGATGAAGTTTGGGCCCAGTCTTCGGGAATTCAGCGAACACTATTTATCTAGTTTCCTTCTGGTACAATTAGAAAGGAGCAATGAACCAATAGATAACCGTGCTTAAAAAGCAATTTCCTTTGCTATTCTTGTTTAATTAGTCTGTTTTCTTCTGGCTGAGCTCTTGAGACGCATATTGTCCTCCCAAAGCAGATGCCTTAGGTAAGATGCATTCAGTGCTTTGATTGAGATGCATCCATTCCTCCTCGGACTACATCTTGACCGTTGTATTAGTCTGCTTGGGCTGTCATAACAGAGTATCACAGACCAGGTGTCTGAAATAACAGAAGGTTATTTCTGGGTGGTCTAAGATCAAGGGATTTGATGATTCAGTTCCTGGCCAGAGCCTAGTTCCTGTTTGCCACAGCTGCCTGCTTGGCCTGTCCTCACATGACCTTTCCTTTTCTTTGAGACAGAGCCTTACTTTGTCACCCTTGTGGCATCACAGTTCACAGCAACCTCAAACTCTTGGGCTCAAGTGATTCTCTTGTCTCAGTGTCCCGAGTACTGGGACAATAGGCGCCCGCCACAACGCCCAGCTGTTTTTTGGTTATTGTCATTATAGAGTGTCATGGCTCACAGCAACCTCAAACTCTGGGATTGTAGGCTCCCGCCACAATTTCCAGCTATTTTTAGAGATGGGGTCTTGCTCTTGCTCAGGCTGGTCTGGAACCTGTGAGCTCAGGCAATCCACCGGCCTCGGCTGGGATTACAGATGTGAGCTACTTTGTCTGGCCCTACTCACTGCCTTGAAAATCTTCTTATGCTGCTGTGCTGAACTTGGAGAAAGTAACCAGCTTTTCACTCCGCTTCACCCACACTACCTTAGCCACACCGACCCACTTGCTGCCGCTGTCTCCCTTCGGGCCTCTGCTCTTGCTGTTCAGTTTCCCTGCAGTGCTTTGCCCCATATGCCCCATTCTGATCACTCAGGTTTCAGCTAAATGTCATCCATTACAGGACATCCAGACATCTGATCAAAATTGTTCCACAGGCTGACTAGTCTGTGCCTGATGTTGTTGACAGTGTTGCCTTTAATAAATGTTGGCTTGCGTGTCAGTTATTAATAATGGAGCATGTATTGAACACAACTGCTCGTGAGGCACTTAGCTAAGGCTTTGCCCTTATTTATCCAATTTACTCATCACAAGTAGCCTCTGATACACATATGATTTTTTTTTTTTTAATCGAGACAGAGTCTCATTCTGTCACCCAGGGTAGAGTACCGTGGTGTTATAACTCATAGCAACCTCAAACTCCTGGGCTCAAGCAATCCTCCTGCCTCATCCTCCCAAGTAGCTGGGACTAGAGGCGCCCATAACATCCAGCTAGTTTTTCTATTTTAAGTAGTGACAGAGCCTAGCTGTTGCTTAGGCTGGCCTCAAACTCTTGAGCTCAGGCAGTCCACCTGTCTCACCTCCCGAGTGCTAGGATTACAGGTATGAGCCATTGCACCCGGCCTACATATGATTATTACTCCCACTTTACCTCAGATCATGAAACTGCAGCTATGGAAGTCAACTCACTTGCCGAAGCCTACATGCCAGAAGGTGATAAAACTGGGCTTTACCCCGTGTCTTTGAGTTTTAGGTTTTAAAGCCAGTAAGATTTCTCTTTTACCATACAAAATCAATAGGACAAAGTTTCTTTGTTTTGAAAAATTGAAGGGATAATAGATAAGAAGGAGCATTGTAAAAAGACAATGATGATTAATGAACATAAATATACTTTGTCATTAGACAGACCTGAATTTGAATTCTGATCCAGCTGTCAATTGACTCTATTGCTATGTATTAAAGACTTCTCTGTAAAAGGGAAGTTAAAATTACAAGAGGTAAGAAACACACTAACAAATGCTCATTGGATGTCAGTCTGATTTTATTGAATAATGTTAACAAAATGCAGTATCTAATTACTTTGTGCCATTCAGCACCAAGCACCAATAAGCATTGAACAACTTCCTTTTAATATTATAAAATCTTTTCTAATCATCCCTAGGATTAGAAAGTCAAATTTTCCAGAAATTTCAAAGCTTTGGAGAAAAGATTACACATTCCATTTAGGAAGTAAAAATATATATAATCATGTACATGTAAAATTATTTGTTCTGGAATATAAAATAAGTTACTTGTATTTTTCATCGTAGATTCAGTGATCATAAGAATTTCTGTAGCATTTTGTTAAGCCTTTATATTCCTTTAAAGAGTTCAAAGACTTCAAAAAGGAAAGGATAATACCAAATGTTGGTGAAGATGGTGGGCAACAGGAACGCTCAAACATCAACTTGGTAGCCAAGTGTTGTGGCTGCGCCTATAGTCCCAGCTACTTGGAAGTCTGAGGCAAGAGAATTGCTTAAGCCCAGGAGTTTGAGGTTGCTGTGAACTGCGATGCCATGGCACTCTTGTGAGGGCGACATAGTGAGACTGTCTCAAAAAAAAAAAAAAACAAAACAACCATGGCCATGTAATTTTGTACAACCACCTTGAAAAACTGTTTATCCTTATGTGGTAAAATGGAGATATATAGATCTTAAGGTCTAGCGATTCCAATCTTAGGAAACCTTACACTTTTGAATGAGAAGACTTATACAACAATACTCACAGCAGCACTGTTTGTAATAGAGAAAACTAAAAACACAAATATCCATCCACAGTAAAATGAATAGAATGTTATACAGCAGAACCTTATGTTTATGTAGTTTATTCAGGTGGTTGCAGGTAGGCACAGTGCATTAGTTTTCATTAATATATAATATATGTATGTGTAATGATACATGTATATGTGTACATATGTATATTTCATTGTATGAATATACCACAGTTTCTTTCATTCTGTTGCCCTTTGACTTTTAAGTTGTTTCAGATATGTGGCTATTTTGGACATCTTTGTTTTTGCATTTGGGGGCATGAGTATGTGTGTTTCTGTTAGTTGTATGCCCAGGAGTGGGATTGCTGCTGGATATGGCTGTTCAGCTTTACTAGACACTGCCACTCAGTTTTCGAAAGTGGTTTTTGTGTGTGTTCAATATATAAGAATATGGGTACTCCACATTTCCACCAATACTTGCCATTTTTTCTCTTTTTCACTTTAGCCACTCTAGTGAGTGTAAAATTGTATCATACTATGCTTTTAAGATGCATTTTCCTTATGACTAATGAAATGGAAGACATTTTAAAATGTCCATTGGTTATTTGATATGCTGTTATTTTAATGTAAGATATTTCTTAATTAAAGTATCATTGGGCACATTATTTAATGAGGTTGATTTCAAAATATCTATGTGAAGTAACAGGTCAATGAATTGAGGCTGAGTTATCCTACAGTGACACACTGTAGCTTAAAGCAAGGTTTAACTCTTGCTCTCACCACGTGTTTGTTTCTGACGGTCAGTGATTCTGCTGCACGTCTCCATCATTCTGGCAGCTTGGGTGAAGGACAGTCTCGATGTGGGACATTGCTGGTCTCCAGGCAGAGAGAAGAGAGGGGGGAAATATGATGAGACACACACAACCTGCTACAGCTTCTGCTCAGGAGTGGCAAGCACTTCACTTCCACTCATAGTCCATTGGCCAAAGCAAACCAGACGTCTAAGACTGATGTGAATGAGTAAATGGTATCATCTTCAGAAAGGGAAAGGCTTGTAGGAAGAGGCAGTCAATATTTATGAGTAAGAAAGTGATCAATATGGTTCAGTGCTCGTAGCTCAGTGGTTAGGGCGCTGGCCACATACACGGGGGCTGGTGGGTTCAAACCCGGCCCAGGCCTGCTAAACAACAATGACAACAGGAACAAGAAAACAGCCGAGTGTTCTGGTGGGCACCTGCAGTCCCAGCTACTTGGGAGGCTGAGCAAGAGAATTGCTTAAGCCCAAGAGTTTGAGGTTTCTGTGATGCCACAACAGTCTACCGAGGGCAACATAGTGAGACTGTCTCAAAAGAAAAAAAAAGAAAGTGATCAGTAACCTCTCTTTCTGCAGGGTAGGCTTATAAGAACATTACTCTAAGATGAAGAAAACAAACTGTGTGTGTACGGGCCATCTTCAACAAGTATATTAAACTTCTTTTCAGGTCTGTTTTATTTAGTTGAATTAGTTGCCAACATTAAAAAGCATTTCACAGAGATGCGGATTTCTGGCATCTCAAAAAAGCACAAGCTTTAGCGAAAATCATTTGGAGCTAAGCGGTAGCTGCCCTTCTCGGTGGGATGACACTCTCTGATTCTCCATGACTCTATCTGGTTGCCTTCTCTGCAACGGCAACTTTCAGACATCTTTTTATGTAGTCCACCATGAACAATACATGTCACATTGCTGCCTAGGATTCTGTGCACGTGTGTGCATGCACGCACGCATTCGTGCATAGTTACAGATACGCATGTACATACACATTCCAAAGCAAAATACTTTGATGAAACAGTGCTGACCATTACTGTCTGCAGTGGGCTGTTACCATTCTATTCACTTACCCTATTCTCTTGTTTTTAAAAAGTGCTGGAATCCACCCCCTTAAATTGATTGCACAAACCATGTCTGGGACACAGCCTGCAAGCTGAAGACATTGCTTTCAGTCCTGTTACTTTCTGCCACTCCTCCTCTAGCTCTAGCTGGTTTGTTTCCTAGACTGAATTTCTGTCTCAGCCCCTTGGGATTCCTAGGAGAGTTTGTTGTGTGGGTGAACAGCATCTGCTACCCCTCACCGACTTAATTCCCCTTTGCAGTTATAGTTCTACACCAGGGTCTTAACACTTAAACTCCTTGAATACGTAGCCCAGCCAGCTTATTCTTCCCTTATCAGATTTCCTATTTCAATAAAAAATAGACTTCTAGGCAAGCACCCAACAATTCAAACCTAATTTCCTGGCGAGCCTGTGGGATAAAGGGCAAATGTAAGTGAGTCCTGTTGTGAGTATAGGAAGGAGAGTTCTTAGGTGACTGGGACTGTGGTTTGGGATGGCAGTGGGACGTTATTACCTACCGAGGCCTAAGCCCTTGGTATCCACAGGATTGATTTCTCCATCTCATTGATTCATTTAGCAGATACTTAAAGATTCCCTTTGTGCCCAGCCCTGTGGCAGGTGACTCCTCCCAGATGTGTACGAAGTCCTTCTAGATGCGTGGAGTGTGGACAGTGATCATTCTTCCTGTGTTTTCTTTTGACCCAGAAATTCATCCCTTCTTAGAGGGAGGTTCTGGCTCGGTGCTCGTCCCTGAGACGCGTTCTGCCTGGAGCTTTGTGGGTTCTCACTGGCGTTTGCGTGTGTGTGGAATGGATGTGTGCCTCCCGTAGGGAGAGGCGTGGGGATGTGAAGACACCAAGTGAAAGTCTGTCAGCCACTGAGACACAGCAGCATTGCTGTAACCCCCAGTGGAAAGGGTAAACAGAAGCAGAGTTACTAGTGTTCCCTGGGACGTAGTGAGGCTTTGCATTTTGGGGACAGGTGTCATTTTGATCCTGGAGAATTCCACCACCGCTACAGTTTTGGCACCAGGTGTACCCAACAGTTAGGCACAAGGCTTGGTGGACCATTGCAGGAAGGGGCCCCACAGGCTCATCAGAGGTAATGGTGAAGCCCCCTCATGCCTACTAGGGACCTGGAAGTGGACGTTACTGGGAGGGTCCCATGCAAGAGAGGAAGGAAAAGGCTAGTGCCTTGGCAGGACTTGTTTGCAGGCCCAGGAGGACAGTTCACAGGGACTTTCAGACACGATGGTGGAGTGAGGTGAGTTCATACTTGGTTAGAGATGTCGCAGTAGCTGGTGGGGCAAGACCCAGTAATATATGGAGTAATATATGAGTTGTTACTATTAAATAGGACCCCATTTTAACTCCCGTGCTTATATAACAAAATTATTAATACTGGTCTTTGTATGTGTCTGTAGGAGGGAGGGGAAACTTGCCCCTTCCCCTGAAAGTTCCCGGAAAGATTAACTCACAGTTAAAGCAGATTGATAACGGAAAGAATTCATTTACGGTGCCCATGGGAGGAAATCACAGAGTCATAACCAAGTTTCCAAAGGAGTTCAGGTATTTTTATACAGGTCTTTTACTGGGGAGGAGAGAGGGTTGAAAACTGAGGAGCATAGGGCAATCAGTGCCTTCTAGGGAGGTTGCTAGGGAGGAAGATGGATGGAGGAGAAGTAGCTTAACTTGGAGATTAGCCTGGGAGACAGGTGTTTATGACCCAGATGATTTGAGCTAGGTCCACCTACATTCCCAACCCTCTTTCCTGAAAGATTTTGGGATAAGAAGACGGGGAAAAGGAGTCAATTGTCCCTTTTGATCCTCTGATCAGTCTAGTCCAGTTTATGCAGATAAGGGAAGGCTTCCTCCAGTGTTTCTTAACCTTGAGTGGTCTTCAAAGTATTCTTTATATCAGGGACTCATATTTGGGGCAAAATTTCCTTAGATCCTTCGTTCCTCCCCCTTGTTTTACCTATAAACATCCTTAAGCTTTTGTAATTGTGCAAATGCAACTCATTACCAAGAATCCTTGAGCATGTCTCCAAACCTTTTCCATTGCCTTGACATTTGCTTTTTGTCTTTTTAAAAATTATGTCTTCTGGCTCGGCGCCTGTGGCTCAAGTGGCTAAGGCGCCAGCTACGTACACCTGAGCTGGCGGGTTCGAATCCAGCCCGGGCCCGCCAAACAACTATGACGGCTGCAACCAAAAAATGGCCGGGCGTTGTGGTGGGCGCCTGTAGTCCCAGCTACTCGGGAGGCTGAGGCAGGAGACTCGCTTGAGCCCAGGAATTGGAGGTTGCTGTGAGCTGTGAGGTCACAGCACTCTACCCAGGATGACAGCTTGAGGCTCTGTCTCAAAAAAAAAATTATGTCTTCTTTTTTCGCTACTTCGATTTTGATCTCTTGTGTCCACGTCTGAGCCTGAGAAGAGAGTCCTGAACTCCTCGGCTCCTCTGTTCACCGTGTCTTCCGTTTCTTCCTTCTTTCCCTATTCAGTCTCCTGTTTCCCTCTCCAGCCTCATCCCTATTACCAGCAAGTCCCGCCCTGATGTCCTTGCCATCCACTCCTTTCAGCCTCCTACCACCCTTCACATTAGCAAAGCAACCAAAAATAAGAATAAGGTGGCCGTAACGTTCGGCATAGTGGCCCCCCAAAGATACGTCTCACAGCTCAGCACATTCTAACCCTTGGTACCTCAGAATGGGACCTTATTTGGAATTTGCAAATTTAAGCACAGGATCTAGAGATGAGTTCGTTCTGGGTTAGAGTGGGCCCTAAAGCCAATGACAGGTGTCCTTATAAGAGACAGAAAATGATAAGACAGAACACAAGAGAGAAGGCCTTGACAAGACAGACAGATTGGAGTTCTGCTGCCTCAAGACACGGAACACCAGAGGCCACCAGTAGCTGGAAAAGGCAAGAAAGAAGAACCTCCTCGCCTTCTGAAGGCGTATGAATCGGCCAGCACCTTCAGAGCTGAGAGAGGATAAATTCTGCCGTTTAAACCACTTACGCTAACATGTTACAGCATCCGTAGGAAACTTGGGCAGTGGGAGACCAAACAGCAGCCAGGAGACTTTTATTTCAGAACTGGTGAACATTCTAAAGTAAAGTGTGAAATTCTTCACTATATTTTAGCCCCTGGAAGACAGAGACCTTGTCCTATGTTTCTTTGTCCTTCTAGCATTTTGCAAAATGTTACGCACAGAATACCCATGTGCAGTGTGCAGCCTCACACGCAGAAAGGACTCAAGGAAATACTTAACGCAGATTTCTGGGCTTCTTTTTATTTCTTGGGCTCACTGCTTTCCAGAATTCTCAGCTTCCTGAACTCCAACTCATCTTCTCACCTCTGCTGGGCCTCTGGGTTCTCTGGGTCTCCCCTGCACGCACCTGCAGTTCTCACGTTGTCCCCAGGCAGAAAGCCCGAGTGTTCCTAGGGCTCATCCAATCTGTTCCCCCCACCCCCTTTTCTTTTGTTTGGCAGTTTTTGGCCGGGGCTGGGTTTGAACCTGCCTCCTCCAGCATATGGGGCCGGTGCCTTTGAGCCACATGCGCCGCCCAATCTGTTTCCCTTTTAACAGAGCTCTATCCTGCAGAGCCTACTGCTCAGTGTCTGAAAACAGCTGTTTCAGGTATTTTATTCCGATTTCTAATTGCTTATGATGAAAAGTGAAGTCCTTTCTTTGTTACTACATCATGTTCAGAACTGCAGTGTAGCAGAAGTTCTCCTGCTAGGGTCTTGTCTAAAGGAGGAAATTTTTTTATTCATTCCTCGGTTTTAAAGAGGTTCTGCTGGGCAAATATTCAGGCTCAGCAGTTTGATTCAAGAGCAGATTCTTCATCTTCACTTGCTGCTTGAATCAAGTAGAATGGAGACTGGAACTCTAAAGTATAAAGAATGCACACTGTTACCTGCCCCCATCGTGCATCCTAGAGCTTCTTAGGCAGCTTGGAAAATGAGTGTTCATCTCTCTTCATTTACTTGTGCGTCTGTTTTTATAGCCATGGTCCGTAGAATCTTTCCTTGCTTTTTACTAATGGTTCAAACTTCTAATGATGATATATATATAGATTTCCTCGTCTCAGCACAGACCATTCCTCTTTAGGTCATTTCTGGAGAGTCATTTCCCCTTCTAAGGCCGTAGCCCTAAAGTTCTATCATGTGTGAACCTTTTATTTTAACAGCCCCTTGCTGTAGTGGCAGGAGAGAAGGGGGCAAGAGTCATTTCATCAGAAAGGTACGTTGTAGCTACAGGAGAAGGTTCTCGTCCTAGAAAGACCCTTGAAATTATTATGTTTTCATTTCAAATTTTAGTAAAGTGGGGTGGTTGTCAATTTTATATAAGGGGGTTTTCCTTTCAGTAGAGTGACTATCAGTAATCGTGCTGTGGGAGGCCACGTTCTAAAAATGCTTTTCCTCACTAGTTATGACCTGTTAAAAGAACCTTGAAACCATATCCTCTGGAAGGTATTTTGGGAAGATCTAGGGTCTCAAATCCAAGATAATGACAGCTGAGATTGAAGGTAATGAAAAATACTTCAGTCACTGACTAGTAAAAAACCTTTTCTCCTTGTGGGAATTAGAGCCCTGCCCCGGAACCCTGGCTTCGAGGTTGAATTCTGTTATATGCTGGCAGGAGCCCCAGGACATCTGTGGTGCCATGAAGCAGGACAGGAGTGGCTGATGACAAAGACTGACAGAGGTCAACTCAGTCATTCTGTCTACTTTGTTGTAAGGCGTTCCTTCTAGGGCGGATGCTGGCTGATGGGTGTTAATGTTCAGTACTGACATATTCACACACGGCCACACCGCCAGGTGTCCGCCATATGCCTTGTCTCTCATCCAAAATTTCTCCTTCTGGATCCCTATGTAAATACATACAACATGTGAAATTTAAGTAAATAAACTGCGTAATTTACTTACTGATTAGGTCTAGTTTAAACAAGGCATATAAGGCCCCAGGTGGTGGCTCACACCTGGAATCCTAGCACTCTGGGAGGCCAAGATGGCGGATTGCTTGAGCTCAGGAGTTGACACCAGCCTGAGCAAATATGGTCTGTACTAAAAATAGAAAAATTAGCTGGGCACTTTGGCAGGTGCCTCTAGTCCTAGCTACTTACTTGGTGAGCCGGAGTTTGAGGTTGCTAAGAGCTATGATGACGCCATGGCACTCAACCCAGGGCAACAGAGTGAGACTCCCATCTCAAAAGAGTATAAAATGAAATGAAATGGCATTCAAGAAAGCAGAGGGCCGCATAGTTTTTGTCTTACTTTGGTTTTTTTTTTTTGTTTTGATTTAATGACTACTATATCCTCAGCACTTATAATGGTGTCTGGCCAATAATAAGAACTCATTAAAATCCTTGTTGGGAGAATAGTACAAATACAGATCGTTGGCATTTCTTATGTGTGTGATAAATGTCTATTCTTAGTGGCTTGCCTTTACTTTTTTTTTTTTTTAATGAATGATGTTTGGATGAGCCGAGAAGTATTGAAATTTAATGTAGTTAAATTTAGTGATTTTGGCTCGGCGCCTATGGCTCAAGAGGCTAAGGCGCCAGCCACATACACCTGAGCTGGCAGGTTCGAATCCAGCCTGGGCCCACCAAACAACAATGACGGCTCCAACCAAAAAAACAGCCACGCATTGTGGGGGCAACTGTAGTCCCAGCTACTTGGGAGGCGGAGGCAGGAGAATCGCTTGAGCCCAGGAGTTGGAGGTTGCCGTGAGCTGTGATGCTATAGCACTCTACCCAGGGTGACAGCTTGAGGCTCTGTCTCAAAAAAAAAAAAAAAAAAAAAAAAATTTAGTAATCTTTTCCTCAGCCATTTTTGTTTCTTGTTTAAGAAATTTCTGGCTCGGCGCCTGTGGCTCAATGGGCTAAAGCGCCAGCCACATACACCTGAGCTAGCGGGTTCGAATCCAGCCTGGGCCCGCCAAACAACAATGGTGGCTGCAACCAAAAAAAAAAAAAAAATGGCCAGGCGCCTGTAGTCCCAGCTACTTGGGAGGCAGAGGCAGGAGACTCGATTGAGCCCAGGAATTAGAGGTTGCCGTGAGCTGTGATGCCACATCACTCTATCCAGGGTGATAGCTTGAGGCTCTGTCTCAAAAAAAAAAAAAAAAAGAAAAAGAAATTTCTGCTGCACGGGCGGCACCTGTGGCTCATCGAGCAGAGCGCTGGCCCCATATACCAAAGGTGGCGGGTTCAAACCCAACCTTGGGCGAACTGCAAAACAGAAAAATAGCCGGGCGTTGTGGCAGGCGCCTGTATTCCCAGCTACTGGGGAGGCTGAGGCAAGAGAATTGCCTAAACCCAGGAGTTGGAGGTTGCTGTGAGCTGTGTGACGCCACGGCCTTTACCGCCTTTACCAAGGGCAATAAAGTGAGACTCTGTCTCCAAAAAAAAAAAAAAAAAGATGAAAATAATAGTGAACACGTGTATTTCTCTTGAATATCTAATAGTATTATTTTTTGAGATGGAGTCTAACTATGTCACCCTTGGTAGAGTACTGTGGTGTCACAGCTCACAGCCACCTCCAACTCTTGGGCTTTTAGCGATTCTCATGCCTCAGCCTCCCAGTAGCTGGGACTATAGGTGCCCACCACAACGCCCAGCTATTTTTTTTTTTTGCTGCAAAGTGATAAAATACTCTACGATATTTCCTTCTAGCCCATCTTTTCCTTACTAATCTGCAGTGACTTGTCTGTCATTTATTAAGTTTTAGTGAGTCTGTTTGTAGGCTCTCTGTTTTGTTTCATTGTCTGTTTATCCTATTTTTTTTTTTAACTGCTAAACAGTTGATGTTGTTGAGTAGCTAACAAGCAACCTACTGTAAGCAATTGTTTTCTGGATAAGCTTAAGCTATTGTAAGTGAATTTTTCTTTATACTAGTATGCAGTAGAAGAACTTGTTAGTGCAGATTGCTGCAATTTCTGATTTGTAGGTCTGAAGCGAGACGTGAGAATTTGCTTTTATACCAAGTTCCCATGTGATGTTGATGCTGCCAGTTCTGGGACCATACTTTGAGAACCCCCCTTCTGTCCACTGCTCTAAACAGTCGTTATTTACTTCTTATCCCAGAATTAATATGTCATCAATTTAAATTACAGTATATATTGATACTAAACAATATATTAGAAAGTCGGATTTATTTAAAATGTAATAAGCACATGAATACATCATATTTTTATTTGAAAATGTTGCTTTGATTTTTTTTTTTTAAGGAATATAAATATGAATGGTAGGCTGGGTGTGGTGGCTCACACCTATAATCCTAGCACTTTGGGAGGCCAAGGCAGGTGGATTGCTTGAGCTTAGGCATTCGAGACCAGCCTGACCGAGAGTGAAACCTCTATTTCTACTAAAAATAGAAAAAACTAGCCATGTATGGTGGCGGGCATCTGTAGTCCCAGCTACTCAGGAGGATGAGGCAATAGTATCACTTGAGCCCAAGAATTTGAGGTTGCTGTGAGCTATGATGCCACAGCACTCTAATGAGGGTGATGGAGTGAGACTTTGTCATTCATAAATAAATAAAAATGCTGTTCTCCAAAACTTTGGTAGTGTAGTCTTGTGGTCTTGGTTGTGTTTTTTTTTTTAAAGATATGAATTATTTTCTTATAATGAAAACTTTGAGCATAGGCCTCTTCAAACCTAACTACTAAATAGGAACTATTAATTGAGTAATTTAATGGTAATTCTTCATATTCAAAGAATCATTTTTTACCAGTCTGCACTTAAAGCTTTCTAATTAGTTTTTATCCAAAAAGAAGGTGTTATGGTGCAAGATAAGGACCCCTGACTCAAATGAGGAGTTCAAAAAGGAGCCTTTTATTAGCTGAGGGGATGTGTCAGCAAAGTCTAAGGCAGATTCAGTGAGAGCGTTGAAGGGTCTGAAATTGGGGTTTTTATGGTCTGAAAGTTGGCAAAGGAAGCAAAAAGCAAGTGTGGGGTCACAATGACCCCTTTTACAGAAGCAGACCTTGTAATTTAGCAGATAGATAATATAAAGATAACCAAAAGCAGATCTGGCAATTAGCAGATAAGTAAAACAATTTTTTTTTTTTTTAAGAGCACTAGCTTATTAAATTCTTATCTTGGTCTGCCCCAGTCAGGGGGTGATGGTGCTTGGCACCCTTTCAGAGTTAGGGTATCCTTATCTCATTCTGTTCTCTCCTCTATCCCTCCTTCCTGCCCCGTCCCCTGGTCTTAGGGGGGTGATGTATGGCTGCGGCAGCCGGCATCCGTCTCAAAGAGAATTACACAGAAAATGTTTCAGACTAAGATTGGTAAATATTTTGGGAATCATTTTAGTATTTCAAACAGTCGTATAGGTGAAATTTTAAATTCTCTGGGTTCTAACACTTTTAAATTGCATTCTGATACAAATCTGATGGCCAAGTCTCTGGTCAGTAACCCGTTAGGAATATGTGTTAAAATTGTTGCCTTTGAGTGTTTAAAATGTGATTTAATTGTATGTTTGCTTGAAATTGGTTTGTTTTAGAGTGGTTCTTAACGTGGGACCTACAGATGCATTAATTCACCATTGTGATTGATCCAAAATATTATTTAGTTTCATATTTTCAATTTTTTAATGAACGAGATTAAAATAATGATGAATAAAACATTTTAATATGGTATGTGATTAGCAAAAATAATCAATATATCTCTAAAATCTGAATAGAATTGTTGCTATATTTGTGTTATAGATGATTCTTTACAAAAAAACAGTCCTGGTCTTACTGGAACATTCACATTGTAAGAGTCTTATCAATTTTGTTGTTTCTGAAGAACATGAGCATTCCTGAAAGTGAACGTTTGATTGTGGTGGAGTTAAATAAGAGAGGTGCACCTGAAAAGTTAAAGATATATCACACCTCCTTTGATTAATTAAATGGGATGGGAACATATTTTATCTCACTATTCAACTCACCAAAATGTTAAACAGGTAAAACAAAAAGGTAATTATCAGGAGTTTTTAGGTAAAAGTAGTGACAGGAATTAAAAAAAAAAAAGAAAAGAACAAAGAAAAATATTTAAAAAAGAAATATAATCATGAAAGAATACTGTTATGAAATATCTCCCCCCACACACACTGAGAGCTTGTTTGGCTAGTATTAATTCTTAATACATATTTTATATTTTAGTGGCCTGAGTCTGCAAACTAACTGTGGACATTTTCTCAATTAGTCATTTTCAGGTTTGTTGCCAACGATGCTAATTGAAATTCAGGACGGGGAAAAATACATCACTGGCTTTTGTGCATCTGTGAAAGGCCTTCTTACTGGATCCTGTTTGGTATAAAAGCTTCTCTTCTCCTCAGCAGACAGACCCCGTGTGTGAAGTGTGTACAGCAGGGTCTTCAGGGAACAACCCCAGGGCAGGCGGTGGCCAGCCGGAAGCCACCATGTACCCTCTCCTCCACAGCGCAGGTCCAGGCTGATAATCTGTGAGCTCCGGATCATTAGGTATCCAAAGAAGATGCTCATGCTTTCCAAAATTCTTTCCCAGGGCTGGGGGAAGGGAGCCAGCCTTTGAGCTCCTCTGTGGAACTCTGAATGCCCAAGGAGGGAAAACATGTTCTCATCCTCCAAACGCGCCATTTTCTCCCTAAATTAGTGTCCTTTCTTTGAGCCAAATGAGACTTTACTCAGAGCTCAAGGCTAGGGCCCTTTTGCTGTTTCCACAGTGCTTCCAGCCTCCTTTCTAGTTTGGAGGCCCCCCAAATGAGAAATTTATCTCGTTGTTTTTGTGAAAGAAAATGGATAATTTCTTTGGGGTTTCTAAAAGTTGTTAGGAGCAGAGGAAGGTTGACTTTAGAGAGTTGTGGAGCACAACCTGATTACTGACCTTTTGTTACAGATCAGTTTCCTTCCTTATTTTCTTGATCCCGGCTCAGACCAGATGGCGTCTCAGATAAAAGGCCCCTTGACTAAGATAAAAGACCCCTTGACTATTACATCCATCATGTGGAATGTTAAATATACCCTTTCACAAAAGAAACACTGCCTATAGCCAATCACATTGCTGTAACTGTGTCTTGTATGGGAAATGTTGACATCCTTTAGGCTTTTCCCAGACCTTGTCTATATAAACTGCCCTCAAACCTCTTTACTTCAGAGCCCTGAGCCTCTGTTTTTGGCGTCTGTGACCCCTCTAGTGGCCATCTTCAAACTTTGTCCTTGAATAAACTCATTTGAATTATATAACCTGAATCAACATTTAAGGTTGACAGTTTGCAGAAAACTCATTTTCTCCTTGCATATTTTATTGTTTCCTCTCTGTTTTTCTGTCTACTCAAAGCCAAAAGACAATGTCAGGATATCTTAATGAAAGGAATTCAGACTTAGGTGTCAGGGGGAGGTGGGTCAAAACCTACATCTGTATTTCCTGGCCTCCTACTCCAATGTCCTTAATCTCTTTGGGCCTCCGCTTACTGTACTCCCCGGCATGAGCCACCAGGCCTGGCTTATTAAATCATTTTATTGCAGTAATTGTGGTACCAGGGTAGCATGCATATTCACAGTGATAAAAAGATACTATCTGGTAAGAAAACTGTCATGCCATTGTCCGACGTGGTGCTTCGCATCTCTAAATTTTACACAGAGAAAGAAAAAGAAAAATTAAGCAAGTAAGAAATAACCAATCCACTTTGGGAAATGAACAATGGTTTCCTGACTTCAGGGTAGATTATAGAAAAGAGAAAAGATTTTAGTATTTTATATCTGCAAAAGCTCATTCCAAAATAAATCAGTATACTTAGCTTACAATACCCAGGTCACAAAACTGTATATTTATTAATAAAAAATAACTCGCAGCCCATTGAGTGAACTTTTAAATGATCATGCTGCCTTGTGAAACAGACTGTCACGATTACTGCATCCACTGTGTGCTGGACAAACGCCAGCGCAATGCAGTACTTTGCTGATAAAGTGTTAAGTGTATTTTGTGCTGCAGCAAAGCTATCTGTAGACTTAAAAAAATAAAGATTCTATCATTATATCATTTTTTTTTTTTTTTTGAGACAGAGCCTCAAGCTGTCACCCTGGGTAGAGTGCTGTGGCATCACAGCTCATAGCAACCTCTAATTCCCAGGCTCAAGCGAGTCTCTTGCCTCCGCCTCCCAAGTAGCTGGGACTACAGGCGCCCACCACACCGCCCGGCCATTTTTTGATTGCAGCCATCATTGTTGTTTGGCGGGCCAGGGCTGGATTCGAACCCGCCAGCTCAGGTGTACGTGGCTGGCGCCTTAGCCCGTTGAGCCACAGGCACCGAGCCCTATCATTATACAATTAACTAAACCATTTAAAATCTTACACACAGTTTCAAAGTGATGCAGGACAGGACAGCTCTACAACCGCTGCCTTGGCCCTGGCGGTGCTGATGCTGTGATGGATGAAGAAACCGGCTTGAAGAAGAACCAACCACCTGTGCAGAAAACACTGGCGCCTTGCTGTCTGCTCCTCGTGCACATCTGACTGGTCAATAACCTGTCAGTCTCCAGGGCCCGGGTCTTCATTGGATAACTGATGAGGACCCACCCCCCAAAAATCCCATATAAACCAACAGAGCAGAG
>CAUYRH010038470.1:0-37804 GCA_963574655.1 Perodicticus potto | reverse complement strand
TCCCAGCTACTTGGGAGGCAGAGGCAGGAGACTCGCTTGAGCCCAGGAGTTGGAGGTTGCTGTGAGCTGTGATGCCACAGGACTCTATCCAGGGTGACAGCTTGAGGCTCTGTCTCAAAAAAAAAAAAATCATGGTTCCTCATCACCTACAGAATAAATTTTCAATCTCTTAGCCTACCCTGAAAAATCTCTAAAAGCCTCCACCTCCCATTTCAGCCCTATATAATTTCACTGGTTTAAACCAGTCCACACGAGTCATTACAATCAGAAGGTGTTTTAATATCCTACTCTCATGCCTTTCCTCACCCTTTCTAAAATTCTAAGTTTAGCTCCAGTTTTACTTCTATAAAAAAACATTTTCAGATAAAACAAAAAAGGAAATGACAGTTCTTTTTTTTTTTTTCTTTTTATTCTTGGAAATGACAGTTCTTCACTCTGAATTGTTAAAGCATGTCTTGTCTATTGTAAAGCATGCTGAAATTTACTGCTTTGAGCAATAGCCTCCTGGGTAAACAGAGATATACCTCATTTTATTGCACCTCACTTTATTGTACTTCTCAGATACTGTGTTTTGTTTTATGAACTGAAAGTCTGCAGCAACTGAGTCCAACAAGTCTATTGGCACCATTTTTCCAATAGAATGCGCTTACTTCATTTCTGTGTCATGTTTTGTTAATTCACAAAATATTTCAAACTTTGCCATTGCTATTATATCTGTTGTGATGTTACTGATGTTACTATTGTAATTGTTTTGAGGTATCACAGAACACATCCTTATAAGACAGCAAATTTTGTAAATAAGGTACATGTTCTGCCTGGTCCACCAGTAGACTATTCCCCCATCTTTCTCTGTCTCTCTCTTTCTCTCTTTCCCTCTGGACGTCCCTATTCCCTGAGATATAACAATATTAAAATGAGAACAATTAATAAATCTACGGTGTCCTCTAAGTGTTTGAGTAAAAGGAAGAGTTTCACATCTTTCACTTTAAATCAAAAGCTAGAAAAATGATCACACTCAGTGAGGAAGGTTTGTAAAGAGTCAGGATAGGCTACAAGTTAGACCTCTTGTGAGAAAAAGCGTTAGCCAAGTATGAAATGCAAAGGAAAAGTTCTTGAAAGAAATTAAATTACACTCCAGTAAACATACATATGATAATAAAGTAAATAAGCCTTATTGCTGATATGGAGACGTTTTAGTGGTCTGGATAAAAGATGAAACAAGCCACAATATTCTCTTAAGCCAAAACATAATCCTGAATGAGCCCTCACTCTCTTCAATTCTATGAAGGCTGGAAGAGTAAACTGCAGAGAAAAGTTTGAAGCTAGACGAGTTCATTTGATGAGGTTTACAGAAAGAAGCTGTCTGCATGACATAAAAGTGCAAGACTAAGCAGCAAATTGCTGATGGAAAAGCTGCAGCAAATCATTCAGAAAATCTAGCTGAAATAATTGATAAAAACAGCTACATAAAACAACAGATTTTCAATGTAGTCAAAACAGCCTTCTCAGCTCAGCACCTGTAGCACCGTGGTTATGGTGCCAGCCACATGCACCAAAGCTGGCGGGTTCAAGCCCAGCCCAAGCCAGCTAAAAAGCAACGACAACTACAACAAGAAAATAGCCAGGCGATATGGCAGGCACCTGTCGTCCCAGCTGCTTGGCAGGCTGAGGCAAGAGAATTGCTTAAGCCCAAGAGTTGGAGGTTGCTGTGAACTTGGATGTCACAGCACTCTACTGAGGGCAACAGAGTAAAGCTCTGTCTCAAAAAAAAAAAAAAAAAAAAACCGCCTTCTCTTGCAAGCAATGCTATCTAGAACTTTCAGTAGCTAGAAAGAAGCCGTCAATGCTTACAAACTTAAAGGTACAAAGGACAGGTTGACACTCTTGTAGGAGCTAACACAGGTGGTGACTTTAAGTTAAGGCCAATGCTCCTTTAACATTATGAATATCCTAGGGCCATTAAGATTTATGTTAAATCTACTCTGCCTGTGCGCTATAAATATAACAACAAAGCCTAGATGATAGCATTCCTATTTTTAAAGTATGGTTTACTGAATTATTTTAAACCCATTATTGAGACCTACTGATCAGAAAAAAAAAATTCTTTCCAAAATATTGCTTCTCATTGACGATGCACCTAATCACTCAAAGGCCCTGATAAAGATGTACAAAGAGATTAATGTTGTTTTCATGCCTGCTAACACAACATCCATTCTACAAGTCTTATTACTTAAAAAATACATTTTGTAAGACTACTGCTATCATAGATAGTAATTACTCTTATGGATCTGGGCAAAATCAAGTGAAAACCTTCTAGAAAGGATTCGTCATTCTAGATACCATTAAGAGCATTCATGATACATAGGAGGCAGTCAAAATCTCAACATCAGGGATGAAAGAATTTAATTCTAGCCCTCATGGATGATTTTGAGGGGTTCAAGACTTCAGTGGAGAAAGTCAATGCAGATGTGGCAGAAACCACAAGGAATCAGAATTAGAAAGGAAGCTTGAAGATGTGACTGAATTGCTACAATCTTATGATAAAACTGGAACAGATCAAGAGTTGCTTCTTCTGGATGAGCAAAGTGGTTTCTTTTCTTTTTTTTTTTTGAGACAGACCCTCAAGCTGTCAACTTGAGTTGAGTGGTGGTGTCACAGCTCACAGCAACCTCCAATTCCTGGGCTCAAGTGAGTCTCCTGCCTCTGCCTCCCAAGTAGCTGGAACTACAGGTGCCCGCCACAACACCCGGCCATTTTTTCATTGCTGCCTTCATTGTTGTTTGGCGGACCTGGGCTGGATTCGAACCCGCCAGCTCAGGTGTACATGGCTGGCGCCTTAGCCGTTTAAGCCACAGGCAAAGTGGTTTCTTGAGATGGGATCTATGCCTGATGAAGATACAATGAACATTGCTAAAAAAACAATAAAGGATTTAGAATATTACATAAACTTAGTCTAATAAAGCATGGCAGGATTTTCAAGGACTGACTCCAACTTCTATTGTGAGTAAAATGCTATCACTCAGCATCACATACTACAGAGAAATCTTTCAGGAAAAAGTTAACTGAATTAGCAAATTTAGTCATTGTCTTATTTTAAAAAATTGCCACAGCCATTCCAAACTTTAGCAACCACAACCCTGATCAACTGGCAGCCATCAAGAACAAGGCAAGAATTCCCCATCAGTAAAAAGATTATGGACCGCTGAAGGTTCAGATAATCATTAGCATTTTTGAGCAATACAGTTTTTAATTAATATATATACTTTTTTAAACTTAAAGGTATTGCAATTAATAGACTACTCTATAGTGTAAACATAATTTTTATATGCATTGGAAAGCCAAAAATGGCAGGCTGTGAGATATTTTGATTGGTTAATCTGTGTCATATGCTACTGTGTTCAAAAATTGAGTACTGTGATTGACATCCCTACCATCACTTTACTATAGCAGTCTGGAGTTGAATCTGCAATATCTCTAAACTAATCAGGGCTGCCCCTGCTTAGCCTCAGAGATCAGACAGGATCAGATGTGCTCAGGGTGGTATGACCACGACCAGATTATTAGTTATCTTTACATTAATCTTATCTCCATCAAGCAGTAAGCTCCTAAGAAGGAAACCTGCATTTGTAGAGTACCTACTATGTGTCAAGTATTAACTCAAAGACTGAAACAACAGCGCTATAAAGCTGGTACTATTATTCTCATTTTACAGATACAAAAACTATTTCAGAAAGATTATGTAGCTTGACCAAGATTGCAAGCCTAAGAAGTGACACAGCTGCGAGTCAAAGTGAATTTTGTCTGATTCCATGTAAGAAGTACCTCCCAAAAAGAAAAAGATCAAAACAAAACAGCTGGCTATATAGTATACGGTTTTATTTTTAAAGTATGTTCACTTATTTCATCTCCATAGCAATCCTTCAACACAACGTATTAGTTATAGGTGCTACCACTTTCCTTTCCCCTTCTTCTGGTTTCTTTGGGGAACTCTCTCATGGTAGGGATGTCAATCACAGTACTCAATTTTTGAACACAGTAGCATATGACACAGATTAACCAATCAAAATATCACACAGCCTGCCAGATAATAATGACTATTTCAGCAACAGGGCCATGATGTAATCCAGGCCAACCAGAGTCCTTCAGAAATATCAGCCTTTTCATTGTATTATTTTGAATAATAATTCTTTCTAACCTCATCTAGTTCATGTTCACTTTCACTAACTCAATGCAAGACAAATTTAATAAAAATCCAATAACCTCAAAAGTAGTATTTAGCACAGGGTGACAATGGAGAGGCAGACTTGGTTCCTCATGTCTTATTAAAATCTATAGTAAAAAACACAAATAAACAAGAGCCAAAGAACTAATAGAAGTTCTTTCCATACATTTTGATCACAAGATCACATTCTCTTTCTACATAACATACAATGAAATGTATTTGCCAAATAGCTACAACAAATGAAAAATTAAGAGTTCTAAATTTCATTTATTATTTTACAAGGGTTACATAGGCTCAGCAAAAGACAAAGGGAAAAATATCTTACATTCTATAAAAAACAGAGATGTAATCAAAAGCTTATGTTAAAAAAGGTCAAAATTGATATGCATTTAAGGTATCATTTTTCTGAAAACTTACAGCAAATCAATGTATTATATCAGCCAACAGATGAGAGAAGTAATACATAAATGTAATTATGCCAAGATGAACAAGAAACAGATTTATATCATGCTAGCATAATGTATCCCCATACCATAACTACCGACTGCTGAGAAAATACTTAGAAATTCATAGCACAATATATTTTTAGATTCTCTCTTATACGTGTCTCACAAAAATGTCAATATTACAAAAATGAAACTAATGAGCACCATCTCGTGGACATTTGAAGTAATATACATCAAACCAATTTTTGCAAGCTTTAAAAATCCAGGCTATTAATAAAAGACTAATTATAAAACTTTCTTTTAAATTTTCAAATTTTGTGTATATATCCATATATCCTAAAATGTTAATAAGTGTTTTAAACAACAGAAAGGTAATATTTAAGTCCACATTCAAATAACATCAACAAATATTAGAGTAGGAGATAAAAAATTATTCTTAATGACAAATACAAAATAAACACGGCAGAAGCGTCAAACTGGGTGAAAAAATAAAATTATACAACAGTATTTAACAAAATAAACCAGGCTTTTTTAGGTAGATTTGGCAACTCTGAAAGTAACATAAACTGACCCTTTCTTGTAGTCACTAACTAACAGACTTTCCATTTAAAAAAAAAAAAAAGGTCCTGACCAGACTAAGCAAAAGCAAGACCCTGCCTCTGAAAATCACCAGGCACTGTGGCGGGCACCTGTCATCCCAACTATCTGAGAAGCTGAGGCAAAAGGATCACTTGAACCCAACAGTTTAAGGTGCTGTGAGCTATTGACACCATGGCCGAGGGCAACAAAATGAAACTGCCTAAAATAAATAAATAAATAAATAAATACATACATACATACATACATACATAAATACCCTGACTAGATCATTACACATTCTTTTCACTTAACAAAATACCATATACACCCCATAAATATGTAAAATATTATAACAATTTTAAAAAGTCAGAAGAAACACTTTAAAAGCAAGATGTTTCACATTTCCTCTAAGGTTGTACATTTATAAGTAAAGGCAGTACTCAAAAAAAAACAAGTATTACTGTAAGACTAAAGCATTATCTTTGCTAGCTTCTGTGGCTCTTCCTTAAAAATAACTGTTCATTTTCTAAAAGCAATTAAGTGGACCATATTAACTTGACTACCTGATACTAAACAATGCAGTTATTTCCTACCTGAAATTTTATCCAATATAAATATTCACTCACTGAAGCACTTCAAGTGTCACTTTCTCTCTTGGTTCAGATTACATGAACTCACTTTCAGTAAATTAATAGTCTGATCAAGTGTCTTCTTACAGTGTAAGAAGGAGTGGCAAACAGAACAAAAATTATTGCTTTAAAAAGTCTATCAATAAATGGCATTGTTATCAAGTATAATTTTGTTATACATTAATAGTTCAAAAGAATAAAATGTGTAAAATCAATAATGTGTACAATAGAGAATAAAAACTTCTAATAACTACATGATGCTATACAAGGAAAAAAAGGTTGTATAAATGAAATTTTGTGTGAATTTTTGCCAGGTAGACCATCAATCAATCTACTTTAAAGAAACCAACTCATTCTGAAAAATGAAAAACAAAGAGCAAGAATCAAACATTTGTTCTTTCTTTCCTATAGAAACAACCACTGGGTAACCAAACAGTTCATCTTATAAAGTTCTTCAGTATATAAGAATTCCAGCTAATGAATACAAAAAATGATAGATTTAAAACATCACTATTTGGAACTTATAATGAAATAATGGGTCTATGCAATGGTTATTAATGCTCCCAAACCTTAAGAAAGAGAATGACAGTGAACTTGAAAACTGATGGATAAAGCTAACAATATCTAACTCCACTGTATTAGGAATCTCACACTCACTGATTTTAAAACCACAGAAAGACACACCAGACTTTACCTGAGCTTCCTGCTGTGATGAAAACTCACCTACAATGAATTCTTGCAATAAAAAATTTGAATCTGAATCTAATCAAGCAACAACCAGTTCACAGAAAATAATCCGAATGGAGAAAATTCTATATTAAAAAATCAACAATTTTCTCTAGCACATTGTACCCCTTGATTGCACTAACATATGCAGCTGTGATTTAATAAAAAAAAATAAAATATAAAAAAAAAATTTGTATCCAAAAAAAAAAAAAGATAAAAAAAACAATTTTCTCACACATAAATTACAAGAAAAAAGGGGTAGAGGTAAGGAAAACTTATAGAACTCAAAAAGATTTAAAATACCCATATACCAAATGAAATGTGAACATCTTATTTGACTCAAATAACCCAATTATATTTAAAACAAAAAACTAGAACATGAGGAAATTTTGAACATTGTTTATTTCATAACATTTATGAATTATTATGAACTGTATTTAAGAGAGATGATGCTATGGTTTGGTTTTTAAAGTCTTTATCACTTAGACATATACACTCATTCACAATGAAATAGAAGAGAGAAGGCTTGGCACCCATTGCTCAGTGGTTAGGGTGCCGGCCACATACACAGGGGCTGGCAGGTTCGAACCCGGCCTGGGCCTGCCAAACAACAATGACAACTACAACAAAAAAATAGCTAGGCATTGTAGTGAGCGCCTATAATCCCAGCTACTTGGGAGGCTGAGGCAAGAGAACTGCTTAAGCCCAAGAGTTTGAGGTTGCTGTGAGCTATGATACCACTGCACTCTACCAAGGGTGACATAGTGAGATTCTGTCTCCAAAAAAAAAAGAAAAAAAGAAAGAAAAAGAAAATAAATAGAAGAGAGAAAACTCTCACACTATGGAGTTAGATATGGTTGTTCATGTTAATTAAGATGTTTAAAAACTAAATTGATAATGAAGTCATTAAAAACTAAAACCCTGGCTAGGCTCCTGAGGCTCAACAGGCTAAGGCGCCAGCCACGTACACCTGAGCTGGCGGGTTCGAATCCAGCCCGGGCCCGCTGAACAACAATGACAGCTGCAACCAAAAAATGGCCAGGCGTTGTAGTGGGTGCCTGTAGTTCCAGCTACTTGGGAGGTGGAGGCAAGAGACTCGCCTGAGCCCAGGAATTGAAGGTTGCTGTGAGCTGTGATGCCAGAGCACTCTATCCAGGGTGACAGCTTGAGGCTCTGTCTCAAAAAAAAAAAAAACCTAAAACCCTATATTTTCTACTAGTTTTAAATAAACATAAATACAAGGATTATGTCTCAAAATATTAACTTGATATTAATGAAACTTTCACTTACATGCTACCTCATACAATCCTCTAAAAGTGCATTTTAAACTTCATTATCCAAAATGAGAGTACTAACTATGTTATCCTGCCTACATAGAAATTTGACAGCTTCAATAGTTCTAAATTAAGAATTAACCAGAATGCTGTTAAGCCTCGGCAGCACAGAAAAGTTTAGAAGAGCAGAATGCCGAAATGCATCACTACACATGAATCTATCAACAAGCATTAATCAAGCAGCTCTTATGCAAAAGATCAAATATAAGATGCACTTGTGCTCACTTAGGCAACACATATACAAATATAAGAGGCACTCATTAATTAGGAATAATACATATTCATGTTCAGTGGGCAAAATTAACAATGAGATATAAGCAAAGTAACACCAAGAAAACCCACAGAAGCAAAAACATGTACTCTATTACTCATAATAAAGCAATGTGTAAATTCTAAGTGTCTTGTCTTTGAAAAAATTTAAGACACATCATACCTTAATCAAATTAATCTTTGCATCCAGCTGAACATCATGGATTTTTAATAAATGTATAAATGTGTATGCAAATTTATAGTAAAACTGATATACAAACATGAGATTACATATTAATATCAGACTTTTGGAATGAAATGTAGCTATAAAAGCTTAAAAAGCCTTCCAGAAAAATTCACTGCATTTGAACTAGCAACTGGACTTCTAGAAATTTACCCCAAAAAAACAAAATATGAAAATCACCGTATATACACTAGTTAAATTACAGTATTAATTGTAACAAATAGCAACAAACAACTTAGATACCTAACAGTGGTGGCATCACAATGTGTATCCTTGGCTAGGCTGAACTATATTTCCCAGAATTCTCTCTCCTGTATGTATCTGGCTAGGGTAATCCACAAGAAACATGTCTGTGTTATATTTTCAGAAAGATTTTCCACTAAGGCTGCAGCCATTTTGTACCTACATAACATTTTCACTTAACTGATGGCTCACCTCACTGGTGGGATACAATGTCTGGGCATACCACTGCCTCATCTCCCCCTATATCAACTTCCAGCTTCTCATTTCTGGGTCAAAAGTGTGTATTAAGCTTCATGATAAAGGAACCTAATTTCTGCAGGCCTTTCAAACCCTCAAGGTGAAAGGCAACAAGCAAAATCTAAGATGGGTTTTACTGTGCCCTTATGCCTCCAACTTTTACTTGTGGGCTCCACTTTATTCTTGCTCTCCTTTGACTTTACATCCATCTTCTCTAACTGCTTACCTCATGAGCTTCAAACTCCAGAATCAGACACAAAGACAGCAGCCTCACGGAAACTGTTTAACCAGCTCCTACACTTTGGTAAGGCCAACCAACTTTAACAAATCCCTATCTTGAAGCTATGTGGTGGTAAGGCTTTTGTCTCATAGAGTGAACCCCAAGAAAGTTCACAGAAGTTCTTAAAGAGGTTTATAAGGATAAATAACCGGTGGAAAATCAAGACAAAAAAAAAAAAAAAAACACCATTTAGTACTAAGAAGAAATGGTCCACCAAGCCACAGAAATAAACTCAGGAAACTTTAACGTGTATTACTAAGAAAAAGAATACAGTACAAAAATACTACATACTATATGAGTCGTCCTCCAACGATATGACATTCTAGAAAGGTAAATAATGAAGACAGTAAAAAAGATCAGTGGTTGCCATGGTTTAGGAAAAGGAGGGGATGAATAACTGTTGCACAGAGGATTTTTAAGGCAGTGAAACCATTGTGCATGATATTATAACAATGAATATTATCATTACACATTTCCCCAAACTCATAGAATATACAGCACCAGAAGTGAATCCTAATGTGAAGTATGGGCTCTGGGTGACAATCGTGAGTCAGTGTAGGTTCATCACTGTAATAAATGTACCACTCTGGAGGGGAATATTGAAAACGGGGCAGGCTACACATGTGTGGAGCTAAAGGGGTATATAGGGGAAAAGGTGACTCAGACGATAGAACCAGTAACTTAGAGGCAGAATCAAGAGCCATGGAAAATTATTCCAAGCTTAAGACTTAACCAAGGCACCTTCAACTTTTGCCTGACTGGATTTTAGAACTAATACAGTCTAGTGACTCTCTTGTGCATTTCCCTCTTTTTAGAATAGGAATGTGTACAGCAGGTGTTCAATGCTAGTCCATCATTGTATCCCAGAGTAAGGGGGCAGATAACTTTCCTAGTTTTAAAGGCCTGCAGAGCAAGAACTATCCACAAAAAGCTTTACTTGAACTACACCTGAGGAGTCTTATGCATACTTGGACCTGAACTAGGCACAAGATTCTGGACTTTGTCCTGGTACTATAATGTTATGAGATTTTATATGTTGTTTGAAAACTTTAAGTTTTGGATTGATTTGTTATGTATCACAAATTTGTTCGATAAATTAATACATTAAAAAATAACTATGGCTCGGCGCCTGTGGCTCAACAGGCTAAGGCGCCAGCCACGTACACCTGAGCTGGTGGGTTCAAATCCAGCCCGGGCCCGCCAAACAACAATGACGGCTGCAACCAAAAAATGGCCAGGCGTTGTGGCAGGCGCCTGTAGTCCCAGCTACTTGGGAGGCGGAGGCAAAAGACACACTTGAGCCCAGGAATTGGAGGTTGCTGTGAGCTGTGATGCCACAGCACTCTATCCAGGGTGACAGCTTGAAGCTCTGTCTCAAAAAAAAAAAAAAACAAAAAAGATACAGCCCAAAAGGTTTAAGTGCTAGCTGTACAGCTAAACTTGTTGCAGCCTATACAGTCTATGGCTAGGAGTGAGAGTTATAAGAAATACCTGTATAGCTCAACAATGGAACACCTGGGTGGAAAGGGCACAGAGAGGGATTTAGCTCTCCTAAAAGGCACGAGAGCTCACGAGATGAGAGCAATGGTGAATTGGCAGTCTCTACATCTGTGGTATGTAGAGGCATGAGATTAGCCTTATATTAGGCTGGAGGAGAAGGCAGTCGAGGAGCATGCGCATTCTATCACAGACCCACTTACTCTGTCTCCTCTCCTGCCCAGTATCTCTCTACTGAAGATTACCAAGCTCTGCTAAAGACTAAGATCTATCTTTCTAAGAAGACTGCTTTACTCTCTCTAAGACTCACACATTCTCTCTCCCTCTCTCTCTCTCTCTCTCTCTCTCTCTCTCTCTCTCTCTCTCTCTCTCTCTCTCTCCAGCTAAAGTAAATAGCCCTCAGGCACTAAGAGAAACTGAACCTGAGCAAGGTAACTTAACGGTCAGCATCCAGAACCTAGTTAAGCTGGGCCAGAGACCTGGCCAGTCCACGGCCCTGGCAAGAAGTGTCAGAAGTGACATGTGACATAAACTAATCCTAAAGGCTACACTATATCCACCATAAAAAGGTTTTAAAACATGCTTTGACTCTGCCTCAATTGCATAGCAGAGCAATGCAGGGAATAGCTAAAAACCTGACAGAAACCCTGGCTTTTAAGCCAGACAAACCAGGAAAAGGCTAGAGAGAGTAATAGGGAAGTCATGGTGAGACGAAAGCTTTCTATGTACCCAAACAATTCTCAGACCCATTACTGAGCTATGCATATGACAGACCCAAACCCACGAAGCAGAAGCTTTTGAGAATTGAACTAATGGAATCTCAGATTAACCCCTGAGTGATACATACCCAGGGACAGACCCAACAAAGCAAGGCAAAGGTTTTGAAAACTGAGCTGATATTGAAATCACCATACAAAGAAAACAAGACAGAAATTGTGGTTTGAACTTATGCTTTAAACATACAAACAAAAAAATCAACTTTCTCCAAGGAATATAACAAGAATCATGATTGACCAGCATAACTTTCACAAAATCAAGGATATAATCCAAAATTACCAGACATACAAAAAACCAGAAAAACATGATAAATTTCAAGAAAAAAGACAATAAATGGATATAAACAAATATATTACTCAGATGTTGGTTGGAATTACCACACAAAAAGTTTAACGCAGCTATCATAACTATGCTTCAGGAGGTAAAGAAACAGGAAATGAATGTTAAGACAGAGGTTCTAAGTAATGAAATTATAAAAGTAGGCCAGGCACCTGATGGCTCATGCCTATAAATCTAGCACTCTGGGAGGCTCAGATGGGTAGATCCCTTGAGCTCGGAGTTTAAAACCAGACTGAGCAAGATCGAGAAGCCCGTCTCTGCTAAAAATAGAAAACGAGCCTCGCACTACGGCAAGCACCTGTAGTCCCAGCTACATGGGAGTCTGAGGCAAGAGGATTGCTTAAACCCAAGAAACTGAGGGGAGCTATGATGCCACGGCACTCTACCCAGGGTGACAGAGTAAGACTGTCTCAAAAAAAAAAAAAAAAAAAAAAAACTTTAGAAGTGAAAAGTCTATTAAAAATATATTCAACTTGGATGGGTTAATTAATAGAGTGAAGATGACAGAGGAAATAATGCATGTGAAGAGAAATCAATACCAACTATTCAATCTGAAAACCAGAAAGAAGATTGAAAAAAATTAATAATCTCACAGATACATGTGACAATATCAAAAAAATCTAACAGATAATTCATCGGATTTCCAAAAAGGATAACAGAAAAAGCTTGAGACAGAAAAATGTTTGACCTAACTTGACAAATTTGTTGAAATTACTTCTACTATAGCATTTCCATGAGTTCAAATGTCATATGAGCTAATGAAATCAAAGTCTCCAGCCAAAAGGACTTCATTAATGATGCAGAGTTAAAATTTCCCCCCGCCAAAACAAGTAATATATAATAATTTCATAAATTAATGATCTCCAGATCTCTGATTATACATGCCTATTGGTAAAAAATTAGTCAGATCACAGACATCTTAGTGTATAAATTATACATGGATTACTAAAAGCCAACCTATATTTAAATGTTATAAAATATATTAAATATATTAAAAATATGTTAGTTTTAAGGGGTGGCGCCTGTGGCTCAAAGGAGTAAGGCGCTGGTCCCATATGCCAGAGGTGGCAGGTTCAAACCCAGCCGTGGCCAAAAATATATACATACAAATGTTAGTTTTGGCTCGGCGCCTGTGGCTCAACAGGCTGGGGCGCCAGCCAACGTACACCTGAGCTGGTGGGTTCGAATCCAGCCCGGGCCTGCCAAACAACAAGGACAGCTGCAACCAAGGAATGGCCAGGCGTTGTGGCAGGCACCTGTGGTCCCAGCTACTTGGGAGGCAGAGGCGGGAGACTCGCTTGAGCCCAGGAGTTGGAGGTTGCTGTGAGCTGTGATGCCACGGCACTCTCTCCAGGGTGACAGCTTGAGGCTCTGTCTCAAAAAAATAAATAAATAAATAAAATAAATGTTAGTTTTTAAAATAAAATAAAATAAAAAGATAACTTAATTTTTTTAATTTTATACTGATATAATAACTTTTTCATTCTCCTCTTCATTGTTTTAAAGTGTAAGGAATATTTTTTTTATTTTTATTTTTTTTTTTTTTGAGACAGAGCCTCAAGCTGTCACCCTGGATAGAGTGCCGTGGCATCACAGCTCACAGCAACCTCCAATTCCTGGGCTCAAGCAAGTCTCCTGCCTCTGCCTCCCAAGTAGCTGGAACTACAGGCACCCGCCACAACGCCCAGCCATTTTTTTTTTGGTTGCAGCCGTCACTGTTGTTTGGCGGGCCTAGGCTGGATTCGAACCCGCCAGCTCAGGTGTACATGGCTGGCGCCTTAGCCGGTTGAGCCACAGGCGCCGAGCCAAAGTGTGAAGAATATTAATAAATATGTATTGTTTAAAATCTTGCTTTAAATACTGTGATAACAGCAATTAAAAAATCTAGTCTAGGCCAGGAGCAATTGCTCATGCCTGTAATCCCAGCACTCTGGGAGGCTGAAGCAGGTGGATTGCCTGACCTCAGGAGTCCGAGACTAGCCTAAGCAAGAGCCCTCTATCTACTGAAAATAGAAAAACTAGCTGAGCACTGTGGTGAGCACCTGTAGTCCTAGCTACTCTGGAGGCTGCATTAAGAGGATCACTAGAAACCAGGAGTTTGAGGTTGATGCAAGCTACAAAGATGCCACTGCACTCTACCCAGGGTAACAGAATGAGATTCTATCTCAAAAAAAAGTCTAGTCTAAGTTCAGTTTTAATTTCAAAAGATAGATTAGAAAAAGGAATACATCGGCTCGGTGCCTGTGGCTCAACGGGCTAAGGCGCCAGCCACGTACACCTGAGCTAGCGGGTTCAAATCCTGCCCGGACCCGCCAAACAACGACGACTGCAACCAAAAAAAAATGGCCAGGCGTTGTGGAGGGCGCCTGTGATCCCAGCTACTTGGGAGGCGGAGGCAGGAGACTCTCTTGAGCCCAGGAATTGGAGGTTGCTGTGAGCTGTGATGCCACAGCACTCTATCCAGGGTGACAGCTTGAGGGTCTGTCTCAAAAAAAAAAAAAAGAAAGAAAGAAAGAAAGAAAAAGAAAAAGAAATACGTCACAAATGTTATGTCAATCCAGTTGTAAGTGGGGTTCATGGGCTTTGACAAAATTCAGTTGTAATTTTCCATTTTTTCTTATAAACTTATCATAAAGTGTTGCTTTGTTTTTAAAGTATATGTTTAGGCCAGGCACAGTGGCTCATGCCTGTGATCCTAACACATAGGAGTCTGAGGCAGGAGGATAGCTTGAACTCAGGAGTTTAAGAACAGCCTGATCAAAAGCAAGAACCCCTCACTACTAAAAAGAGAAAAATTAGCCGGGTGCTATGATAGGCACCTGTAGCCCCAGCTACTTGAGAGCTCAGGCAGGAGGATGCTTTGAGCCCTGGAGTTGGAGACTGCAGCAAGCCAAGATCACACTGCACTCTAGCCCAGATGACAGAGCGAAACTCTATCTCAGAAAAAGAAAAAAGGCTAACTCATTTTAAGTTCAAGTTTTAAATACTCCACCACTAGTATAATTAATGAAAATTTGAGTACTCAAAAGATTTTTATAATCACTTCCAAACAAAAGATTTTATAAATATGAAGATTTTACAGTCACTCCTAATCTTATCGCAAGATATTCATAAAAGTTTATTATTTAAAATATAATCTTTAGGCTCGGCGCCTGTGGCTCAAGCGGCTAAAGCGTCAGCCACATACACCTGAGTGGGTGAGTTCGAATCCAGCCCAGGCCCACCAATCAACAATGACGGCCGCAACCAAAAAATGGCCAGGCGTTGTGGTGGGCGCCTGTAGTCCCAGCTACTTGGGAGGTAGAGGCAGGAGACTCCCTTGAGCCCAGGAATTGGAGGTTGCTATGAGCTGTGATGCCACAGCACTCTATCCAGGGTGACAGCTTGAGGCTCTGTCTCAAAAAAAATAAATAAATAGAAATAAAAGTAAAATATAATTTTTAGCCTGGATTTGATGGCTCAGGTCTGTAATCCTAGCACTCTAAGAGGCTGAGGCAGATGGACTACTTGAGCTCAGAAGTTAGAAACCAGCCTGAGCAAAAGCAAGACCTCGTCTCTAAAAATAGCCAGGCATTGTGGCGGGCACCTGCAGTCCCAGCTACTCAGGAGGCTGAGGGAAGAGGATCACTTGAGCCCAAAAGTTTGAGGTTGCTGTGAGCTATGATGTCACTGCACTCTACCAAGGGCGACAAAATGAGACTCTGTCTCAAAAAAACTAAACTAAACTAAATAAAATACAATTTTAAATCTACTTACCCAGGCATAAGTAAATACAGTGCAAAAAGTTAAAAGGAAATACTTAAGTGAAGTTTCTATTATCCTCTCCTCCAGGCTTCCTCAAGATGTCACATGAGCCATAAATCTTACTTAACCATCTGACAGCATGTCGAGTACCAATGTAAAGTATAAATTTTCAAACATTATTTTATTATTAAGAAAACAAGTATAAATTCCAATACCTCCTTCATGTACATTAATGAATCATCATAAGCATCCCACTTTAGAGATGACTGTCGCCAGCCAGCATATTGTATTCGAAAATGACTGTCAGTTTGAAGTTAACGATGACAAGTTTTACCAAGTCTTAGACTTCCTAGGGGAAATTACAGATTGTGAGTTAAGGAAAAAGCTAAATAAAGACATATATATATACGTTTATCTAAAAGTGGGATGAAATTTATAGGACCCTTTCTGAATAAGTAACAGTACACTTCCTTAACAGGATCTCATTTGATGTGGAAAACCCTGAAACATAGACATTTAAAAGGAAACACAGGTTTTATAATCACCTCTTCCAGGCTTCCTTAATATGCCATAAAAGCTTTTCTACTTTTTTGATTTTAGAGACTTCAATATTCTGCCCAAATATTTTCTAACAAGAAATGTAGAATTATCTGACTCTGTAAAAAGATAACTAAAGATAATTTTTTTTAGTGACACGAATTCATTCATTAGTCATATTACTATCCTTTAAATAATAAAGCCCTATAGTTTTCTTTACTCTGAATCCTCCATACTGTTACATTCAGCTTTCAGTTCTGCTACCATAAAAACAGTCTAAAGCCCTCTCAAGAGTCTTCTAGTCTATTATCTCGAATGTACTAAGGGAAAAAAATGGACAAAATTTCAAAATAAATATTACATATGAGTTGATAATTTGGAATTATTAACAAGTAAAAAAGTTTTTTTAGACTAAATAATAAGAAAGTTGTTTCACAGTTTAATAAATAAAGTTTTCTCTTTCTTGATTGAACATAAAATGATGTATCTTACGATTAATAGTATCTATTATAGAGTCAAAGAAAAGTAAGTGGATAAGCCAAAAATCACACAGCAAGTTTTCTTCAACCAACCAATAAGTTTTTAGGAAAAAAGAAGATGCACCATGCACACCAGATTAAGTCTACTTAGAGATACAATACATTATAGTGCTAGTACTACAAATCTGGTCTTCAAGCAATGGAACTTTAAGTATTAACTGTTCCTTGAGTCTCATTCTATAACAGATGCGCTTAATTATAATTGTAAAAGTATGTACATTGTGTGAAATCAATGCATAGCTATTAAAATATGCATGTTGGCTCGGCACCTATGGCTCAACGGACTAAGGCACCAGCCACGTGCACCTGAGGTGGCGGGTTCGAATCCAGCCCGGGCTCACCAAACAACAATGACGGCTGCAACCCAAAAAAAAAAAAAAAAACTGGCCGGGCATTGTGGTGGACGCCTGTGGTCCCAGCTACTTGGGAGGCGAAGGCAAGAGAATCGCTTGAACCCAGGAATTGGAGGTTGTGGTGAGCTGTGATGCCATGGCACCCTATCCAGGGTGACAGCTTAAGGCTCTGTCTCAAAAAAATAAATAAATAAAAAACAAAATATGTAATGTTTTATATGGGTTTTAAATGTTTATAAAATAAAATGCCCCTTGAAAATAAGGTTTAAAGGGAACTAAAGGGCAGCAACTGTGGCTCAAAAGAGTAGGACGCTGGCCCCCTATGTAAGAGGGTTCAAACCCAGCCCTGGCCAAAAAAAAAGAAACTGCAAAATAATAATAATAATAATAATGATAACATAAAGGGAACTAAAAACTGCTGATTGGTTAATTAATAGGTGACCATCCAAAATTAGATACTGACAACAAACAAACTCAAAACAAAAGAATGTAAGATTACAGCAAATGTGCGATTTATATATAGAAAGAACATAATTCAACTGAAAGAGAAATCCTCATAGAAATATAATGAATGTTAAGATTATTGAAGTTTTTTTATTTCATTTGTATTTGCCAAAAAGAAAACCATACAAAATATAAAAATACAGGTTTCTTTTATAATTTGCATGTTCACCAACACACTTCCACTTCCAGAAGAAGTTAAAGAAAAATTACTAAGATGGGCCAAATAAACAACTACATAAGACAGAACATGTGAGCGAAGAAGCCACAGAATGTAGGGCAACACTTAGCAGTATAACCTACTAAATCAAGAGACAGAATATAATGGAAGAAACAGATAATTCACTGAGCTGGGAAAACAATCTGAAAACCCATGCTGGGGCCTATGCATTTACACAAATGACGAGTGCAGAACTGGAAAATAAAACTGTATACTACATAATTTCCTAGGAATTATCCAGTCTGATGATTTTTCCACTTTGTTTAAAATTTTCCATTCCAACTTGCAGCAACAAAAAATAAATTCAATGAACATCCTTTTTTCTTTAAATAAAGCGTAGTTATGTCCAAAATTAAATGCTGACAACAACAAAAAAAAAAAAACAGCTAGCTGGGCATTGTGGCAGGCACCTGTAGTCCCAACTACTCGGGAGGCTAAGGCAAGAGAATTGCCCAAGCCCGAGTTGGAGGTTGCTGTGAGCTGTGTGACGCCACTGCACTCTACCGAGGGTGATAAAGTGAGACTCTGTCTCTACAAAAAAAAAAAAAAAAACCCTCAGTCCAAGACAGGTTTACAAATCTGAAAGCTCACAGGAGGACAGCATGGAATGTGCAGCCTTAGTCCCCGGGAGTCCTGGTGGTAGGACCAAGGCACCCAGGAGGCAGCACCTCCTCACATAGGCCACCCTAGGAAGGTTACAAGCATGAACTGGGAGCCAGAAGGGCACTGAGTAATGGCCAAAAGGCACAAGTCCCTGCCCAAGCTTACCATTTCTATGACGGCTCGTTTAGCATTTTCTACTTATCAAGTTCAATCCACTGAACTTATCTTACAATTTTTTAAAAATGGTAATGGAAAACAGTTATTACAGAATTGCTATCTTTATGTTTAGCAATTAAAAAAATCACTAGCTTGGGTAGCACCTGTGGCTCAGTGGGTAGGGCGCCGACCACATACACCAAGGGTGGAGGGTTCAAACCCAGCCCCAGCCAAACAGCAACAACAACAAAAAAAAAAATAGCCGGGAGTTGTGGCAGGGGCCTGTAGTCCCAGCTACTTGGGAGGCTAAGGCAAGAGACTCACCTAAGCCCAGGAGTTGGAGGTTGCTGTGAGCTGTGTGACACCACAGCACTCTATCGAGGGCAATAAACTGATACTCTGTCTCTACAAAAAAAAAAAAAAAAAAAAAACAACCTTTTACAAAAATTCCTTTCAACAGATCATGAGAATCTATAAAACAGAAGGAATTTCACTGCATGTAGGTTGTACGTTGGACTCCCAGACAGAAGTGACTCTCACTGTAAGTGGCCAATAACACTGTTCTAGGTCATGAAATTAGTATTTCATGATAAATACTTTATTCTAGGTAAAGACTACACAGTTAAAGACACAACTGCACAACTAGTAGCTTTTAACAAATTATTTAAACCCAGATGTCTTAAGATCATAAAACTGCCACTTCTATGATATTTCTAAATTTTGCTGAACTTAACAGTAAATTTATATTCTTTTTTTTTTATTGAGAGAGTCTCACTTTCTCACCCTGGGTAGAGTGCTAGGCCATCATAACTCACAGCAACCTCAAACTCTTGGGCTCAAACGGTTCTCTTGCCTCAGCCTCCCTAGTATCTGGGACTACAGGCACCCACTACAATGGCAGCACCTTTGGCTCAGTGAGTAGGGCGCTGATCCCATATACCGAGGGTGGCGGGTTCAAACCCAGCCCCGGCCAAACTGCAATGAAAAAATAGTCAGGCGTGTGGCAGGCGCCTATGGTCCCAGCTACTCAGGAGGCTGAGGCAGGAGAATTACCTACGCCCAAGAGCTGGAGGTTGCTGTGAGCAGTGAGGCCACAGCACTCTACCAAGGGTGATAAAGTGAGACTCTGTCTCTAAAAAAAAACACTTTTCAATAACTTGAAACCTTAAAGTCAGGTTACATTTTTGTTTTTGTTTTTTAGAGACAGAGTCTCACTTTATTGCCCTCCGTAGAGTACTGTGGCATCACAGCTCACAGCAACCTCCAACTCCTGGGCTTAGGCAATTGTCTTGCCTCAGCCTCCTGAGTAGCTGGGACTACCAGCACCCACCACAATGCCTGGCTATTTTTTGTTGCAGTTTGGCCAGGGCTGGGTTCAAACCCGCCCTCAGTATATTGCGCTGGCACCCTACTCACTGAGCCACAGGCACCACCTGTAATTTTTGTATTTATTGTTGGGGATTCATTGAGGGTACAAAGAACCAGGTTACAATGATTGCATCTGTTAGGTAAAGTCCCTCTTATAATTGTGTCCTGCCCCCAAAAGGTATGTCACACACCGTGACCCCCCTACTTCCCATTTTTTATTTTTTTGAGACAGAGTCTCACTTGGTTAACCTCAGTAGAGTACCTTGGCATCTTAGCTCACAGCAACCTCAAACTCTTGGACTCAAGCAATTGTCTTGCCTCAGCCTCCCAAGTAGCTGGGAGGTGCTGCCAAAACGCCCAACTATTTTTTTTTTTTAGAAACAGGGGTCTTGCTCTTGTTCAGGCTCATCTGAAATTTGTGAGGTCGGGCAATCCACCTGCCTCAGCCTCCCAAGTGCTGGACTTACAGATGTAAGTTACTGAGCCTGGCCATAATCTAATTTTTAATAAACATAATTCTTGAAGAATGTAGTCATGTGGCCATTTTTAAGAATTCTAATATTAGAACACAACTTCTATTACATAGTATAATGTAGCACACAGGATTCAAAGTCAAACAACATGGGTCTAAATCCCATCCTCCTAAGACTTGAGCATCGGTAACCACTCTAATCCTGTTTTCTTGTTATAAAACAAGCTTAACAGGGTGGCACCTGTGGCTCAAGGAGTAGGGCGCCAGCCCCATATACCAGAGATGGTGAGTTCAAACCCAGCCCCAGCCAAAAACTGAAAAAAAAAAAAAAAAACAAGCTTAATACAGTACTTTTTCATAGAGTTGTTACCTGGATTAAATGAAATAATCCTTATAAAATACTTATATTGGCTACATATAATCAGTAGATTCAGTCACATACCATGGCTTACATCCAGGTTGAGTTCTATTATAACTGGATCACAGGACAAAGCATCAATTACAATCTTTCCTTCTGAAGCATCACTTAAATATTCATGCAAGTACATTCAAGCACTATAGAATAAAAAGTCAATGTATAACAACATAAACCTAGAAAAATATTGATCAACATGCTATGCTAAATTTAGAACCTGGTTAAACCGAAGAGTTTCCGTAGTTTCAAATACTAAATGTAAATAAGTCAACAAAACAGTTCCTACAAAAAGAAATAGCTCCTGAATTTTTTATTTCAAAAACGATTTTGTCAAATTTAAGTATAGTATTTAAGAGACTAAGAAATGATCATCATTTGACTAACCACTATTTTGTCTAAAAAGTTTACCCCTTAAGGCCAGCGACCTCAGCATACAATGTTTTTCCTTTCCTTAAAGATTGAGAACTTTCACTTTACTTAAAGGTAGCACTTCACAATTTCTCTTTGGCACATCCAAATTGCCAGCATCATTACTCTTGCACTTTGGGGCCATTATTATGTAAAGCAAGAGTTACCTGAACAAAAGCACTGTGATCTGATACCTAAAAGAGCTACTAACAGGCAGGTCCGTGCTTGCTTCAGCAACACATATACTAAAATGGGCAGGTAACACATACATAGAACACAGACAAACTGGACAAAGTGATGATTCCCATCCCAGTCTAAGACAGGGAAGAATGGTGTGAGACTTCATCACTCTATTCAGAATATGCAATTTAAAACTTATGAATTATCTGCAGAATTTTGAACTTAATATTTTTGAACCCTAGTTCACCATAAGTAACTGAAACTGCAGAAAACAAAACTGCAGATAAGGAAGGACCACCATAATGGAGGGGAATGAACAATAAGCAAAATACATTAAATCACATATATTAAAAGATTAATCTATATTAAAAATAAACCAGAAGAGCAGCGCCTGTGGCTCAAAGGAGTAGGGCACTGGCCCCATATGCCAGAGGTGGCGGGTTCAAACTCACCCCGGTCAAAAAAACTGCAAAACAAAAAATAAACCAGGGGGGCAGTGCCTATGGCTTAGTGAGTAGGGTGGCGGGTTTGAACCCAGCCCTGGCCAAACTACAACAAAAAAATAGCTGGGCTCTGTGGAGGACGCTGGTAGTCCCAGCTACTTGGGAGGCTGAAGCAAGAGAATCACCTAAGCCCAAGAGCTGGAGGTTGCTGTGAGCTATGACACCACGAGACTCTACCGAGGGTGACAAAGTGAGACTCTGTCTCTAAAAAAAATAAAAATAAAAATAAAAATAAACCACGGAAAGGGAATATGAAGCAGGGGGTTGGGGGATGGAGGTGGAGATAAAAAGAGGTTAAATTTCCGCAAACTAATCTACACAGGATTCACACAAATAAAAATACCACTAAAAATTAGCTCATTACAAGAGTAATTGTAAAATTAGCACATTACACGAGTCTCGTAAACAATCCCACAGAGACAGCATATGACGTAACTATTAGACAACAATATCAGCATATTTGAATAATTAAAGGTATAAAAGAATGAAGGCAATAAAACAAAAAATTGAAGATTCTACTTTTTTTTTTTTTGAGATAGACTCTCGCTTTGTAGTCCCAGCTAGAGTACAGTGGAGTCATCATAGCTCACTAGGTCCAAACTCCTGGGTTCATGTGATCCTCTGCCTCAGCCTCCTGTTTAGTTAACACTACAGGCATGTGCCACTAAATTTGGCTAATTTTTTCCATTTTTGGTAGAGACAGGGTCTCACTTTTGCTCAGGCTGGTCTCAAACTCATGAGCTCAAAGGATCCTCCCACCTCAGCCTCCCAGAGTACCAGGATTACAAGTATGAACTTCCACACCTGGCCTAGAAGATTTATTTTTAAAAAAGACCACTCAGATACAATGATGCCACTGCACTCTAGCAATATTTGTCTCCAAAAGTTAAAAAAAGAAAAAAAAAATAGCTCAATGGGAAATAAATGAATCCAGAAAAACCAGTCAACCCATTTTTGACAAAGGTACCAAGACAATTCAATGGGTAAAGATTATTCAAATGGCACTGGAACAACTAGATATTCACATACCAAAAAATGCACACATTATATAAAAATTACAGTAGAGCCTCCCGAGTTGACCACCTCCTTAAGTTTGACTTCATTTTCACCAAGTGATCATGTGCCATATATACATATCAATACAGTAGGCCTCATTCCTTACGTTGACTACCTCCTATATTAACCAGTTTGTTACAGTCTCTCGGGTGGTCACTTACAGACGTTTTACTATATTTTCCAAATGAATCATAGGCCTCAATGTAAGATCTAAAACTACAAAGTGTCAGGTGGCGTCTATGGCGCAGTGAGTAGGGCGCCAGCCCTATATACCGAGGGTGGTGGATTCAAAACCCAGCCCCAGCCAAACTGCCACAAAAAAAATAGCTGGGCGTTGTGGCAGGCACCTATAGTCCCAGCTAATCAGAAGCCTGAGGCAAGAGAATCGCATAAGCCCAAGAGCTGGAGTTTGCTGCAAGCTGTGATGTCACTGCACTCTACCGAGAGCGACAAAGTTAAGACTCTGTCTCTAAAAATTGAAAAAAATTCAGGTAAAAGTGGACTGACACAGTTCAAGCCTTTGTTACTCAAGGGTCAACTACATACCTCAATAAAGCTGCATTTTTTAAAAAGTTCCTTGTTAAATTTTCATCTAAGAAGTACATTAAGTACACTGCACAGCAAATAAGGCATGTAGAAACAAAAAAAATCACAGAGTAATGTTGTAATATGACAGTTTTAACTATCTGAAATTATAGCTACAAGTTGAGCATCCTTAATCCAAAAACTTAAACTCCAAAATGCTCCAAAATCTGAATTTTGAGTGCTGATGTGATGGTAAAAGGAAATGCTCATTAGGGCATTTCGGATTTTGAATTTTCAAATTAGGAATACTCAAGTATTAAGTACAATGCAAATATGTCAAAATCCAACAAAATCTGAAACATTTCTGGTCCTAAGTATTTCAGGAAAGTGATGCTCAACCTGTATTACAACAACAGAAAATAAATATAACAGCACTTATTTAATACACCATGCATTATATTTTACATGCTTGTAAGTATAGACAGCCCTCCTATCAAGCAACCACAGATCAAAAATATTTGAAAAAATAAATAGAAAATAATACAAAATTTTTAAAATACAGCATAGCAACTTATGTAGCATTAACACTACATTATATCTAGAGATTATTGAAAGTACATGGGAGGGGCTCGGCGCCTGTGGTTCAAGTGGCTAAGGCGCCAGCCACGTACACCTGAGCTGGCGGGTTCGAATCCAGCCTGGGCTCGCCAAACAACAATGACGGCTACAACCAAAAAATGGCCAGGCATTGTGGCGAGCACCTGTAGTCCCAGCTACTCGGGAGGCGGAGGCAGGAGACTCGCTTGAGTCCAGGATTTGGAGGTTGCTGTGAGCTGTGATGCCAGCGCACTCTATCCAGGGTGACAGCTTGAGGCTCTGTCTCAAAAAAAAAAAAAGAAAGTACATGGGAGGATGTGTGAAGGTTATGTGTGCATATGTGTGTATGTGTGTGTGTGTATATGCCTTTTTTTTTTTTTTTGGCAGTTTTTGGCCAGAGCTGGGTTTGAACCCGCTACCTCTGGCATATGGGGCTGGCGCCCCACTTCTTTGAGCCACAGGCACCGCCCTATATATGCCATTTTTTATAAGGTACTTGGGCATCGAAAGATTTTTGTACCCTAGAGGATCTTGGAACCAATCTTCGATACCATGGGATAACAATACTATATTATTTATACACTTCACAAGAAGAAGAGTAGTTAACGCCACTGGTTACTATCTAGCATCCATTCACCCTTTCAACTTCTCAGCCAGACTTTTTTCGGGTATCCACCCTTCCCTATACAGCCCAATTTTTCTTTAGAGGAAAAACTGATCCTATTCTATTCTTAGGTATAGAAACTGATCCTAGTTCACTTAAGCAAATCAACACATTGCAATGGCCACAGTCATTGGCTTGTTGGTCCATTCGGTACTTTCATTTACAAAATTATCACAAAAAGGCTCTCCCTTCCAAGAAATGTGAAGAATACCTGTGGCCCCAACTGCCTCCTATCTGCCCTCCGACAACCATGAGAGGAATAGCAACAGATTAATCCTGACCTCATAGAAAGCAGAACAGAAACAAAAAAAAACTAGGTCTTCAATATTATTGTGTTACTTTAAATCTTGCTCTCCCTTTGGACTTTCAGTTAAATGAACCCATAAACCTTTTTTATTGTGCTCACACCAGTTAAAGAGTTTTCTATTATAAAATGAATTACAAATTGATACGAGGTTGGAGGAGAAGCAGAAAGCCCATTAATAAGCATGTTTCTAGAATGAATTACTCTTAACTCTTAAGTTTATAATGGGAAGTATTAAGGAGGAAATAATTTAAGATATACACACATCAGAATAAAAACCCACTGACTGATTATCTTTCTACTAAAGGTTCATATGAAAACCTGAAAAGTAACTACTCATGATTTTACATGCCCTGAACAATATTTTTAAGTTATTTTGACACTTAAAATTTTTTTATCTAGATTTCTAATTTTCCTGAAAAATTAAAAAGTATGACAGCATTGAGCCCATGTTACTGCAAGACAACAATCAGCTGGGACGAAATAGCAACTTCCTCTTTAAGTCTACAAAATGCACTTTGTACATAGTCAATACAAATGAAGGCTTTCTGTGATCTGCTTTATATATTGAATTTGCAACATTAATATTTAGCAGTATATATGTCAAATGCCATATACTAGGTAAAAAAAACTTTTATTACATCTTTGAAGATTTGTTTTTTTTTTTGAGACAAGAGTGTCACTCTCTTGCCCAGGCTAGAATGCCATGGCATCAGCCTACCTCACAGCAACCTCAAACTTCTGACTTTAAGTGATCTTCCTGCCTCAGCCTCCTAAGTACCTGGGACTGAAGGCGGACACCACAGCATTCTGCTAATTTTTCCACTTTTAGTAGAGATGGAGTCTCACTCTTGCACAGATTGATCTCAAACTCCTGAGCTCCAGGGAGCCTCTCACCCTGACCTCCCAGAGTGCTAGGATTACAGGTGTGAACCACCATGCCCAGCCACCCATTTTTTCACCTTTATATTTACAGTCAATCCTCCATATTCATGAGTTCTGTATCCATGGACTCAACCAATTGCAGATTGAAAATATTTGGGAAAAGAATTCCACAAAGTTCCAAAAAGTAAAACTTAAATTTACCACACACCGAGTACACTAAATCCAGATGAATAAATGATGTACAGGCACAGTGTTAGGTATTATAAGTAATTTAGAGATGATTTAAAGCATAAGGGAGGATGTGCATAGCTTATATGCAAACACCACACCATTTTATACAAGGGATTTTAGCTACCAAAAATTTTGGTTTCCCCAGTGGGTCTTGGAACCAACCTCTATAGACATTAAAAGATGACTATAGTTACTATGGAAAAAAAAAAAAAAAGAAAGAAAATTTCCAGGTGGCTGAGGCAAGAGAATCGCCTAAGCCCAGGAGTTGGACGTTGCTGTGAGCTGTGTGACGCCACGGCAGTCTACTGAGGGCGATAAAGTGAGACTCTGTCTCTATAAAAAAATCATGAAAACATGTATTTGTCACCAACCTATGGGAAAGACTATTTTTGAATAAATAGCATTGAATTCCTTTAAATACCTGATGGAGCCAACTCGCAGCAAGTTCCTGAAAACATGGCAATATATTAATTAATTGTGGTCCAAAAGTTACAAATTACTTCACATACAGATGAAGACAAAAGATAGTTTTAAATTGCCACAAGAAAAACACACAAGTTGACCAAAAGTTTTAAACACTTGAACACACTAGTGTACTATTAATCAAAATTTATCTGTAAAACAGATTGCAAAAGAAATTACAAGAGAGGTAGTAAATTTCAAAGGAATTTATAACAGAGTAATGTCAAGCTACTTTAGCAAGGTGAGAGGAAGCACTTTAAAGAAAGTCCTCTGGAAAAGTTACATGGCTCTACCATATACTATTAAAATTTGAACAACTCTGGGTTGAGGGGAGGTTTAATTTTAACAGTACAAACTTTATTTTTTTTTTGGAGACAGAGTTTCAAGCTGTTACCCTGGGTAGAGTGGCGTTGCATCACAGCTCACAGCAACCTCAAACTTCAGGGCTAAAGCGATTCTCTTGCCTCAGCCTCCCAAGCAGCTGACTTACAGACCCACACCACGACGCAAGGCTACTTTTTGGTCATAGTTGTCATTGCTGTTTGGCAGACCCAGGCTGGATCCGAACCTGCCAGCTCTGGTGTATATGGCTGGCGCCCTAGCTACTGAGCTACAGGTGCCAAGCCACAAACTTTATTATTTAAAGTAGCTAATATTTAATCATTAAAAAAGAATCAGTAAGATATATTTCTATTTTAATAACATGTCTAAAAATAGGAAAAAGTAAAAAATAATAGTAGATATACAGTTTAAATGCACTAATGAAAAATCTAGTATAGATAGGATAAAGGAGTAGTAACATTGGTAATATCCTGGTTCTTTAAATTTGATGGAAGGTTCAGAGGGCTTATATTGCTATAATGTTTCATTACTTACATTTGTTACTCTTTTGTTTATATACTGTTTTTCACAATTTTAGAAGTTTTAATCTAATATGCTGAATATAAAAAAAGTTAATAACTGGCTCGGTGCCCGTAGCTCAGCAGTTAGGGCGCCGACCACATACACCAGGCTGGCAGGTTCAAACCCAGCCTGGGCCTGCCAAACAATGACAACTACAACAGCAACCAAAAAAATAGCCAGGCATTGTGGTGGGTGCCTGTAGTCCCAGCTACTTGGGAGGCTGAGGCAAGAGAATCACTTAAGCCCAAGAGTTTGAGGTTGCTGTGAGCTGTGACGCCACAGCACTCTACCAAGGGCAACATAGTGAGACTCTGTCTCAGAAAAAAAAAAAAAAAAGTTAATAATCAACTCTGCATCCACATATGAAAAAAAAAAACACTGCATGATCTGAGAAACGTTTTTTACTTTTAACGTCTTTTGTAAGTAATTTTGAGAAACCCAACTGAGTATTAAATAAGAAGAAATAAAACGCTGAGCAATGGCTCATGCCTATAAACCCAGCACTCTGGGAGGCAGAGGCAGGAGGATCCCTTGAGCTCCAGAGTTCAAGACTAGCCTGAGCAAGAGCGAGACCCCATCCCTACCAAAAGAGAAAAATTAGCTGGGCACAGTGATGTGCACCTGTAACGCCAGGTACTTGGGAGGCTGAAGAAGGAGAATCACTTGAACCCAAGAGTTTGAGGTTGCTGTGTACTCTTATCTTTGAGGATACCACTACACTCTACAACAGAAAACAGAGTGAGACCCTGTCTCAAAAAAAAAAAAAAAAAAAGAAAGAAAAAGAAGAAATAAAATCTACTGGTGTAGGTTTCACCATTAATATTTGACAATGATCTTTATGTTCTTACTTTGGGGAAAGCAATGCCTACGCTACAATTACCTCCTTAGGGAAGCAAATAACCCTGCATCAACTCTAGAGACAGATGTATTCCTGAAAAGGCTGCCATTCCAAGAACCACCAAATTGTAGGCAATCTATTTAATCTTTCAATACCTCAGTTTGCTCATCTATAAAACAGGATATATGTATTAAAAGAATTGCTGAAAGAAGAATTAACATATATAAAGCACCTGCCCCACTGCCTGGTAGATAGTATGTAGATGGCAGTAACTTTTTAAAAATCACATTTACTACTAATGTGTAATAATGTCTTCCTTTATGAATTAAAACTAATGCTGACAACTATCTACTATGAAATATTGAGGTATAGCAGTACTAACAACATTGAGATGGACTAACATAGATTGCCAACATTTCATTTCCAAAGATTTTATAAAGAATACTCAAGACACCAGATATCCATGAAAGAGTATAAAAAGTATGGTAAGGGACAGTGGAAGAAGAACTGCTATCTAACTCTCCCAGCAACTTTCCCTTCCCTACATTTTTTTTTGAGACAGTCTCATTTTCTTGCCCTCCATAGAGTGCTGTAGAATGCCACAGCATCACAGCTCACAGCAACCTCAAACTCTTGGACTCAAGCCATTCTCTTGCCTCAGTCTCCCAAGTAGCTGGGACTACAGGCGCCCGCCACCAACACCCAGCTATTTTTTACAGATGAGGTCCAACTCTGGCTCAGGCTGGTCTTGAACCTGTGAACTCAGGGCAATCCACAAGCATCGGCCTCTCAGTCCCTTCCCTACATGACAAAAGAATGACAGAGAAGAGGAGGTGTAATTGAACATTTTTCCCCCTTCCTTCTAGGCAGTCAACTACTACCCTGCAAACACGCAGCTTAGGATTTAACCAATGACCTTAATAAGGTCTACACGAGGCCTACAAATAGACAGCCTATACGCAAGCTATTACTGTAGAATTTGGATTTTCTTTTAACAATAAAAACACAAGTGACTCACTTTTGGTTATCCACCCCCACAAAGCACATTCTAAAGAACAAAAGAGTTTGAATACTTCTATTGCCAAAGAATGTTGTATCTAACACACAAACAACTAATTATGAATTATATCCCTACCACAGATTTCTGTTTATCATCAAAGGCACATAAGGATCAAAAAAAGGGGAAAAAAATCAAAAAGGAATATTCTCGAGACTCTCTATTTTGAGGTAAAGGAATAGATCAATTTACTGTTTATCTCCTTCAGACTCACACACAAAAGGCCATACACACACAAAATCCCCTAAATGTTGATAACTGTTGAAGCTGAATGATGGATACCAGAGTTCATTATACTATTCTATTTTTGTATATATTTAAACAATTCCACAATACACAGTATAGTTTTCAAAAAATGAGTGTAGAAGTCGGTAGGTATTTACATGTAAGTTCCCAGTACAGGTAACATAAACTAGTAGATAAATATACTATTTGTTGTTCAAAGTGTTCACACACCAGAGTTAGCTACTTTCTCATTCTAGAAGTTGTACTGCAAGTGACCACAGTATTAGTATAGAAAGATCTAAGGAAGGAAATAATTAACTGCCCTAAAATAAAACAAGCCTAACCTTCAAAACAAAGAAGCAAAGGAGAAAGGTACTAAAAATTATTATAACTATTGTACACTTGTATTTGGTCCCATCTGTTATCTTCTAACACAAGTGGGCAGGTAGAAGAGGGGGAAGCATTTTAAGGCCAAATTTCCTTTGATTCTTTAAGTTGATGAGCAACAGAGGTTGGAATAAAGAAATCTAAACATTTTCCATTAAAAATGACATTCATTTCTAAGAATGAAATAGGGGGAAAGTATTTCATAGCTCATTAAGGCAGTATAATTAGCAACTTCCAATAAGCAAGTACACTTTACTGCCGGACCAGAATTTACAAAACGCATAAAGATCGTACACTTTCTGCCTAAATCATTTTTTCAAATTGCCATTCAACTTGTACAAGGTTACTTTAAAAGTAATCCTAAATTCATTCCAAAATTTAACTTTAGTTACATCTAAAAATAAAACTAGTCAAAATTAAAAATAAGTACTAATTGCAGCAAATTAATCTTGCATCAGCCAATACAAACAAAAACTTTGTATTTAACACATTATGATAAAACATAACTTAAGCAGACTCGAAGACTTATAATACTTCTTAAGTCCAAAGAAAGGTCATAAGAACTTATTTAAAAGGTTAAAGAGAAATTTAGAAATACATGCCAAGGGAAAAAAACTGCATAACTACTCCTCCACTGGAAACTCCCGCCCCCATACTTCCAAAGCAACAATTATTTCCTTAGCAAAAGTGACATTCACTCTCACAAAACCTGGAGCAGGTAAGTTTGAATGACTGCCTTTAAACTGAAAAATACAAGATTGTTTCATTTTAGGTCAGTAGAATTTTGTTTCTCTCTATGGAAAAAGCTATCGTCAGTCTGAGCAAAGCACATGGCTCCAGCTTTTAATGTCTTGTTCCCCAACCCACTGAGAAGAGTATATGCTTATAAAATATTTATCTACTCACCAGGTTAAAGACAGTTTCAACAATATCCTTATTGGACACTTCTCCAACCTCAACCAATCCCGTCAACACGGCAAATTTCATTCTGATGCCCCTGATGGGGAGCCCTGGTTTCAAAGGCAATGTACTCCCTTCAGTAGGGGTTTCTTCTCCTTTTCCCCCACCTCCCCCGTCATCACCTGTTGGTGGCGGGGAAGGGACACGATTGTCTTCACTAGCCATTGCTAGCTCACAAGAAAGGACAACTCGGAGTCACCCTGGGACCGCACTTGCTGCACCACAACACATGCAACGCAAACCGAAGAGGGGGGGTCTCTCTTCCAACTTGTGGAGAAACCCCAAAGCAGTTGATGAGGGAAGTCCTTGGCGTCGCCCTCCTCCTCTTGGAGAATATTTGTCCAATCTCTCTCCCCGAGGCTGACAACAACGCCAAACCCTATTGGAAGATTAGATATATGTTAAATAGGCTAGGTTTTGTTTTAGGGGGTTTTCGAGAAGAGGGAAATAGTTATTGTCCGTCAAGTAAGTTACTAAGGGCACCCCACTACCAGCTACCAGCGTCTCCCGGGCTCCAAGCTGCGGGTGAAGACGGGTCCCGGAGGCCCCAGGACAGGTTCACTCCTCCCCCCTCGCAGGTTCTAGGCGCAGGGCAACCTCTCCTCACAGGTGCACGGAAAGAGGAACCGCCGTGGGGAAAGGAGAGGTGTGGGGAGAGACGGGGACCCCCAGGCTACCGAGGCTCCCACAGAGTAGAAAGTTCCCCTCACCCAGGCACTCCGGACTCGTCCTCAGCCCCGCCAGGGAGCAGCTAGACCGAGGCGGCGGCGGAGATCCAGGGCAGGAAAAGGCGGGGGCAGGGGCGGTGATTATTCTCAACGCTCGGCCCAGGGGGAGGAGAGGAGCACCTCTGTCGGGCACCTGGGGTTCGGCGGGGGGAGGAGCGGAGGTGTGTGTGGTGGCAGGAAGGGAGGGGCCGGAGAGGAGGCCGGGGAGACCCGGCGCCGACTGCACGGAGAGGAGGGAGGACGGAGAGGTCGGTGCACCTGGTCGCAGCCTCCAAGTTTCCCTAGTCCGCTCCCCGGGAGCCCGCGGCTGCACAGAACTCCATGGTTTCCCGGCCTGCCCCACCCCTGCGCTCGGCCTTTGCAGAAATAGCCGCTACTGGCGCTAAGGACGCCGCGGTTGAGGCTGCTGCGGGTGGTGAGATGCTACTGCCACAGCTCCCCCCCCACAGCTGGCGCGGATATCCCCGTGGCCACTGAAGCAGCTCCCAGCCGCCATGACAGCGCCGAGGGCCGCGGGCTCGGCGTGCGCGTGCGCGAGCGCGCGGGGCAGGCGGGCGCCCGGGCGGAGGCCTCGGCGCGGCTGGGCTGGCGGAGGATGCGCGAGCGGCCTAGGTGGCCGGGAGCTGGCGGGGGCTTCCCGACTGGACCGCACGTGCGCGCGGCCATTCGTGGGGTCCCATCTGGTAGCGATGGGTGTGTCCGCGGCGAGCGGGGACCGACCTTTCCTCACAGGGACCGACTCGTTCTGCCCTCACCCTCGGACCTGGAAAGGCCGTGATGCCGACGCTCCCAAGTTACCTCAGGGTAACTACGGGAGGGGCCGTCGGGTAACACGCGGGGAGCCCGCCCCACCTTGCCGGGGTGTCTCGGTAGACTCGGAGGAGGACGCCTGAGGGACCTCTACGAGACAAGTGGCGGCGCTGGAGCCAGCGGGGCTGCTGTCCCTGTCCAGAGGGAGCCGAGAGTCCCCACCCCTGGCTGCTTTCAGCTGCTGCCTGCCCGCTGGCCTCGGCGGAGACGTGGAAGATTTCCACCGGGACGCCTAGGCAGCTGCCACCGTTCATTCGGAAGGGGAGGAGAGGAGGCCGCAAGGACGGGGAACAGGACAGATCCCTCCAGTGCAGCTGCCGCCCCGGCAAACCTCTCCCACAGTCTGAGGAGAGGATTCCTCAGACAGCTGCCGAACTGCGTGGAGGAGGGGCTCGCCGTGCCCGCGGGGCTCTGAGGACTTGTCCCTCCGTGATTTTCCAGTGTAGAAGTTAGATTCTCCTCGTTCTCAGATTACTCTAAAAGATAAATGATATTAGGGTTGAATAGGGTTGAGATCATCAACTCTTAAGAATGTCCTTCCCCTCCACCATTTTTTTTTTTAGAGACAGTCTCACTTTGTCTCCCTGGGTAGAGTGCTGTGGCGTCACAGCTGACAGCAACCTCCAGCTCTTGGGCTTAGGCGGTTCTCTTGCCTCAGCCTCCCGACCCCTCCACCCACTATTAACTGTTCTTCCTGGTGCACTTGTGAAAGATAAATTTAGAGGAAAGTGGGTTTTCACCCTTATGATAGTCTTTATGTCATAAAACCTTTAAAACAATGTTAACAGAAGGGTACAGGCGAACCTTACTAAATGCAGAATACAAATGTCTTCATACAATAACTAAGAAAATGCCATGAAGGCTATGTTAATGAGTTTGATGAAACTAATTAAGATTGTATATGAAACCAGCACATTGTACCCCTTGATTACACTAATGTACACAGCTATGGTTTAATAATAAAAAAAAAAAAAAAAGTTTACAGTACTCCTAGCTCCTTAAAATAAGAGTGAAGCAAAAAGTGGGGTCAAGTGAAAGTTAGGAAAAACTCTGGAGCAGTCCGAAGAAAAGTTACACTGGTTTGAGAGACAAAGTCATTTCCTAAAGAAATGGCCCTGAAAAGTAGACAGAATTTTAACTATGTCATAGAAATTTGAGAAGGAGGCGACGTAAGATTGAAGAAGCAAAAGACTATCTTCTTTGTTACACCTTTTTAAAATACTGAAGAGAATTCAACTGCTCCAAATCTCATGTGGTTGCAAATGTTAAAGCTTTGTTTTCTCTAAGTTGGTTTGGATGTTGGAAAAATGAAGCAGACATTTTTCTGATGATTTGAGTTGCTAACTTTTACATTTTCATAGTAAAAGGCAATGTCAGTGGCTTGCCATTCCTGAAGTATCTAGGGAAAAAACACATCAGTTTTATATTTCAGATCTTTAAGAGAGTAAGTCTGTAATAAGGGGAAATAGGGTGTGCCTGCAGGAGAGAAAAAACTTTTCACTTGACTTTTCACACATTTGGTTTTTTTTGTTTTGTTTTTCTTTTTTTATCTTTCTTTCTTTATTTATTTATTTTTGAGACAGAGTCTCTGTTGCCCTGGGTAGAGTGCTATGGCAGCATAGCTCACGGCAACCTCAAACTCGTGGGCTCAAGAGATCCTCATGCCACAGCCTCCCTAGTAGCTGGGACTACAGGCACCCACCATGACACCCCAACTAGTTTCTTGATTTTTAGTAGAAACAGGGTCTTGCTCTTGCTCAGGCTGGTCTCTAACTCCTGAGCTCAGGCAATCCACCCACCTCGGTCTCCCAGAATGCTAGGATTACAGGTGTGAGCCACTGTGTGCCCCTCCCCCAAATACTTCAACTATCAGCTTTTTGTTTTGTTTTTTTTGAGACAGAATATCAAGCTGTCACCCTGGGTAGAGTGTCCTGGTGTCAGTAGCTCACAGTAACCTCCAACTCTTGGGCTCAAGTGATCCTCTTGCCTCAGTTTTTCTATTTTTTAGTAGAGACAGAGTCGTACCTGTTGCTCAGGCTGGTCTCAAACTCATGAGCTCAAGCAATCCACCCATCTCAGCCTCCCAGAGTGCTAAGATTACAGGTGTGAGCCACCACATGGAGCAATATCAGCTATTTTTTATAAGTTTTCAACTTTCTGCTTTATGTTGCCCATGGTTGCTGTTAAAATAGTTGGCAAAGGGCGGCGCCTGGGGCTCAAGGAGTGGGGTGCTGGCCTCATGTACCGGGGGTGGTGGGTTCATGCCCGGCCCCAGCCAAAAACTGCAAAAAAAAAAAAAAGTTAAAATACTTGGCAAAAATTGGAAGTTCACTGCAGAAAGTTTAGAGAAGGCAAAAGGGAAATTTGTTCACTTGTAGGCAAGCCACAGTTAAATTCCAATAGCCATGGATTATCATTTAAGTGTACAATATAGAATCTTGGAATGTTTCAAGGTGAACAATCTGCCCATCAAATTTTAAGCTCCTTTATGGCACAATAGTATATACCACGTATGTTATAGGTATTCAGTATTATTAGGATTGAGTTAAAACACTAAAATAGCTTGCTTTAATTTTTCTGGTCTGAAAGCCCTTGCCTGAGTCTATGCAACTACTAATAGTTAGGGAGGAAAATCCTGGAATAAAATGGGTATTCTAACATGTAAAGAAGTTTTACCATATGTTTTTATCTGTGGCACTATTAATGGAAGTTTTCTAGTCAAAAGCCTTCATATGAACTATCAGTAGATGAGATTATAGGACTGCCTTATTTATATTCCTGTACCATCCACCCATCCCTCCCCCCAAAAGGAAGGAAAATATTACTTCCTATAAAGCCAGGCTCAAGTTTCCTATCACCACCTAATTTGTATCTCTCTTTGACATCAATATCTTGACAGAATTAAGGACTAAAAGTTTTCATAATTTTCCTTGTCTTCAGCATGCACTGAAACCTTGCAGGAAAAAAGGAAAGGAAAAAAAAGCATAGTGGATTCAGAATAGGAAGCCCTCTGCATAATTCAGAGGAACTCAAGCAAAGAGAATGTAATCTCATGCTGAAATCAAGATTATTGATCTACAAACCTTTACCTATAAGCAAAGAAAATCTGAGGAGAAAGATGGGATGGAATTTTCTTTCTATTGGAAAAACACCCAATCTACCCAATTGTAACTTCTTGGCATTCTGCTAGGGTATAGATTAAATGATAACTTAAGGGGAAAGTAACTCCTAAGAGATTGGCTATGTACCTGTGTGTGGAACTGGCATTTCTTCAAGTTGTTAAGCATAGCTTATATCTTTGGCTGAAAAGTCATGGCCCCAGCTTGCTGCTTCTTCCTATGAGAAAGTCAAACATTGCTTTTACTGTTTATTAAATCTTACTAAAGAAATAATACTTCAGGCTCGGCACCTGTGGCTCAACGGGCAAAGGCGCTAGCCACGTACACCTGAGCTGGTGGGTTCGAATTCAGCCTGGGCCCGCCAAACAACAATGACGGCTGCAACCAAAAAATGTCTGGGCTTTGTGGCGGGCGCCTGTAGTCCCAGCAACTCGGGAGACCGAGGCAGGAGACTCCCTTGAGCCCAGGAATTGGAGGTTGCTGTGAGATGTGATGCCACGGCACTCTATCCAGGGTGACAACTTGAGGCTCTGTCTCAAAAAAAAAAGAAAGAATACTTCAAATATTAGTAACTCTTATAGTGACATTTTATTGGGCATTTAACTATAGGAAAAATTACATTTTAAAGGAAGAAGACCTTGCCTGTTTGTAATTTAAAAAACTCAAAAGTTTAAAATTAAAAGTTTATGTGATTGTTTTAAGTTCAAAAATGTCCACATCAACTTAATACATTCTGTACATTTTAAAATCATTTTTGTATAGGTCCCACAAGGGTGGAGATTTGAAAAGAATTTAGAAAGGAGCAGATGATGATAATGAAAATGCCCCCAGCACAAGGTGGCCAATGCAGTAATTATTTGGTCTAAATGATCTGGGGTTAAGATTTGCATGTCTCATGAATCTGCAAGCTCGCTGTTAACACAGATCTATGTTCATTTTTGTTTCACTAGTAGAAAATTATTCCAAATATTTCTTTAAAAATTATTGAAAGGGGAGCTCAGCACCTGTAGCTTAGCGGCTAGGGTGCCAGTCACATACACTGGAGCTGGCGGGTTTGAATCCAGCCCGGGCCTGCCAAACAACAATGACAACTACAACAAAAATTATTGAAAGGGGGCGGCACCTGTAACTCAGTGAGTAGGGTGCCAGTCCCATATAACGAGGGTGGCAGGTTCAAATCCGGCCCTGGCCAAACTGCAACAAAAAATAGCCGGGCGTAGTGGTGGGTGCCTATAGTCCCAGCTACATGGGAGGCTGAGGCAAGAGAATCGCCTAAGTCCAAGAGCTGGAAGTTGCTGTGAGCTGTGATGCCACCACACTCTACGAGGATGACAAAGTGAGACTCTGTCTCAAAAAAGAAAAAAAATTGTTGAAACGGTAACTCCACTTTCACCAAGTATGCTAGCTATTTAAGACAAAATAGTAATGTATTACTTAACATACTTGATATAGACTAGGTTAGTTGACTGGTCTTTCCTTTTTTAGAGACAGGTCTCACCCTGTTGCCCAGGCCAGAGTGCAGTGGTGCAGTCATATCCCACTATAACCTTGAACTCCTGGGCTGAAACAATCCTCCTGCCTCAACCTCCCAAAATGCTAGGATCCCAGCCCAAACTGTTGTTTCTATTTTCCCATATCTATTTTGTTCTTAAGTAATGTGTAGTCTATTTGCAGTGTTCTCTCATGGTAGTAAAATAGTACCCCTAGACTACAATGAAATGTTGTACCACCATACCACCTTACCTTTGCAGTCTATATAAGTGCATATTACTAGAATGAGTATTGGCAATGATGAACAGTGTCACAACGGAAGTTTTGAATTGCCTGTCCAGTGAGGTCTCTGAGAGGATGGTAGGTTACCACCTCTATCATGGTGATAGAGGTGGAAGTTCACACAGGAAACGAGACAGCAGGAGGTTGACTTCAAGCAGATAGGAAAGATTACCCTTTCTAGCCCTCATTCTGTGAGGTTAGTACTTTTAATTTCTTTTTTTTTTTTTTTTTGAGACAGAGCCTCCAGCTGTCACTCTGGATAGAGTGCTGTGGCATCGCAGCTCACAGCAACCTCCAATTCCTGGGCTCAAGCGAGTCTCCTGCCTCCACCTCCCAAATAGCTGGGACTACAGGCGCCCGCCACAACACCCGGCCATTTTTTGGTTGCAGCCGTCATTGTTGTTTGGCGGGCCCAGGCTGGATTCGAACCCGCCAGCTCAGGTGTACGTGGCTGGCGCCTCAGCCCGTTGAGCCACAGG